>CM067377.1:3130792-3198477 GCA_034510155.1 Eucriotettix oculatus | reverse complement strand
AAATGGAGAAGAATTAAAGAGGAAAAAAGGATTTAAAATTTACTTAAGTTGAAATAACAATAAATTAAAAAAGTATATAAAAAAAGATCAAAAACCTGAATTCATCAAGCTGCGCTGTTCTTAGCAACATTTGAAAAAACAGGAAGATATTAGGAAAAATCTATTGACGCTTCAACTATTTAGCCTCAAATGATAAGCTAGAAGTAGGAAGCATGGAAATCCGCAAATCGATTACCACAGAAACAGCATGGCTACTCTCATAGGATAAGAAGAGGAAAAGCCTCGAATCACCTGAACCAATTAAGCCAAATCAAATCAAAAACAAAATCATTGAAACTAAAGTTCGAAACCTCCTCTGGTGATAATAAGCAACGTAAGGATTACCATAAAATTAAGCAAAATCTGGAAGACATCAATTGTAAACTAACAAAGCCTCATTGATGAATAAAATTCAATTGAAAATTAATGTTAGTGATGAGGACGCATATCGTATTTTAAACATAAATATGCGAGAGCAAAACCATGAATGGCACTCCTATGAAAGTAAACAGAATAGGCCAATCCGAGTTGTAATCAAAAAAATTACATCAAACATGTGAGGTAAGAGAAATGGAAGAGGAATTAAGAGAAAAAGGATTTAAAATTATTAAAGTTGAAAACAAAATTAAAAAATTATTTAAAAAAGACCAAAAACCTGATTACATCAAGCTGCCGCTGTTCATAGCAACTTTTAAAAACACAGAAGATATTAGAAAAATCTATGAGCTTGAATATTTAGCTCAAATGAAAATAAAAGTGGAAGCATGGAAATCCAGGAAAACGTTACCACAGTGCAAAAAAATGCCAAAGATACGGACATACGCAAAAATACTGCAGCAGAATACCTAAATGTGTGAAATGTGCAGGAAATCATCTCACAGCAACATGCACTAAGCCAAGGAATACTCCAGCCAAGTGTACAGCCCTGCTAATTACAGAGGGTGCGTTATTGCAAAAAGAACTACAAAAAATAAGACTTCTGTCACAAACTGAAGAAGAAACAAGGTACAGAGCAAACAACAAAAAGTTTAACATCCAAAAGAGTGACAAGGCAAGTCTCTTTTGCAGAAGCTGCCAAAGGAAACCATTTAGCACAAGAAAGTCTTCACAACCAAACAATCCAAAAGAAGACAAGACTATGGAACAAATTATGAAGCAGATGATGATAATGCTACATCAATTTGATGAAAGACTTGAAAAATAGAAGCTAGAGCGACAGGAGCAATTCCAAAAGGTAAATAATGCATCAACATGAAATAAAGATAGCGACCTGGAATGCTAACGGCTTCCTGAATAAGAAAGCTGAGCTAGAAGTATTTCTAAACCCTCAGCATATTGACATATGTCTGGTATCGGACACACACATGATGACACAAACATGCGTTAAAATTAGAGGCTATAAAATTTATCAAGTGACTCATCCACACAACCAAGCTAAAGGTGGTAGTGCAATATTAATCAGAGAAACTATTCAACATTACGAAGAAAAACACATACAAAGCGTAGAATACCAAATTACTACTATAACGATTCAATCCACCAAACAAAACGTAAAAATTGGTGCAGTATATTGTCCACCAAGATAAATTTAAAACAAGAAGACTACAAAATCCCCCTACAACGCATGGGTGAAAGATTCATAATTGGAGGAGACTTTAATGCAAAACACACAGACTGGGGAGCAAGACTAACTATGACTAAAGGAAGAGAACTAAGAAAGGCAATCAGAATGATAGGGGCCAACTTTGAGTCGATAGGAAAACCAACATACTGGCCCACTGAAAGAAATAAGATCCCTGATCTATTAGATTTTTTCATAACAAGAAAAATATCACCGAACTTCCTAGATACCGAAGAAAATTACGATCTAAATTCCGACCATTCAGCTGTCATTCTAACACTCAGCGAACGAATAATTAAGAAAGAAGCCAAACCACACCTCGTTAATAAAACTACAGACTGGGAGAGCTTCAGAATAAATATACAAGATGAAATTAACATAAATACAAACTTAAAAACAAAAGAACAACTGGACTACGAAACTGAAATATTTACCAGAATTTTACAAACAGGAGCCTTTAACAACGCCCGGAACATAACACATATTACAAAAGCAGTCCCATCCAAAATACGAAACCTAGTCAGAGAGAAAAGGATAGCTCGGAGAAGATGGCAGCAAACAAGGCACCCAGACGATAAGAATATCCTTAACAATGTAAATGATGGGGGTATATTAATTATTGAAATTAATAATAACGTTTAATATATATGCATTTAATTGTAAACACAATAATTTTAATATGGGTCGTGCGTGTATATATTATGTACAAAAATAATGAATTAAATGGGGTTATATTAAAGTTCTCAGGGTAATTATGGTTTGGGTGACCACGTGTAGCAGATTTCCTGTTCGTTGGCGAACCTGAGTTGTTTTCATATGCGTCTCACTGTAACTTCCGTGTTGTGGAACTTGAAGCGGCCGGTCGACAATAGCACAAAGTCGTGCTGCCGGAAATGAGGAAACTCCGCTTTTTCCTCTTTCTTTCCTTGTTGTTAAGATCTTTCTTCCCTGCTTCCTGGACTGATCCACCTCTCCGCTGCAACCTCTCCAATCTACTCTCACCACCACTCTCCTCTCTCCACCACTCTGCTGCCAATCTACTTTGGCCACCACCTTGTATCACCAGCAATCAACACCACTCTCCTTCAATATTCTCTCGCCACCACCTTGTATCACCAGAAAAAAATCTCTCCAAAATTGTCTCCACCAGCCTCTTTAAAACCTTGTCCCCACTTATCCGACACCTATTACTACGGTGGCAGGGATGAATACTCTCCAATAATATCCCTTAATTCATTACCACACGCCACCCGGTCACCAAATTTCCAGGCAGATTAGGACATTCCGAAACCGGCGACGAAGTGTCTGAGCTTTATGGTCCAAGTGTCAGCCGCAGTCCCTTTGTTTTGATTCCGAGCCGCCAAGACGGCGCGTGGAAAAACCCCTTCTTCCTGGCCATCGACATGCTCATGCCGAAATATTTGTTAAGTTTCCGTAAATAATAATAAAAATTGAACGGGGATTCTACTGCGCTACAATAACAAAAAACAAAAAACAAAAACTGAAACGTGAAATTCGAAAGTTCAAATAGGACTCCATCAGACAATTTCTATCAAACCTAGCAGCAGAAAAAGACTGATATTATTCATTGTGGAAAGTCACTAAAAGAATTAAGAGACCAATAACATCCATACCTCCTGTCAGGAAAGGACTGCAAGATTGGGCGAGAGATAATAAATAAAAATCAAACTTGTTTGCTGAACATCTTGTTGACACCTTTACATCGAATAAAATCAAAACAGATAACGTTCTCGAATAAGTTAATCATACTGTATCTAAAGAAATAAAGCCTGTATCCGCAAAGGAAGTCGCAAAAGAAATAAAATTTAACTTAAATTCAAAGAAGGCGCCAGGATTTGATCTGATAACAGGACAAATATTAAAACAGCTACCAAAGAAAGGTATCCTCATGCTGACCTACCTGTTCAATGCAACATTCAGATTGAATCACGTACCTGCCAGTTGGAAAGTAGCTGAAGTAATAATGTTACCAAAACCTGGTTAGCCACCACATGATGTCAAATCATACAGACCGATATCACTCTTACCAGTAATTTCAAAATTGTTCGAGAAACTTCTGCTCAAAGATTAAAAACGTTCATACAAGAAAGTAAATTACTTCCAGATCATCAATTTGGCTTCAGAGAAAAACACTCAACAATTGACCAATATATAACTGATATAATAGAAAAAGCGTTAGAAGATAAATTAATCTGCTCATCGATATTTCTTGACGTTGCGCAAGCATTCGATAAAGTGTGGCATCAAAGATTAATATATAAGTTGAACGGAATGCTGCCAAGACAATATGTGGAATTATGAACTCCTACATATCTAAGAGACTCTACCGAATCAAACAAGAATGAATACTCTGACTTAAAGAAATTCAAGCAGGAGTACCACAAGGAAGTGTTCTTGGACCAGTCCTGTATCTGCTTTTTACAAGTGACATCACAAAATTCGATGACGTGAAACTCGCCACGTTCGCTGACGATACAGCGATATTAGCAACAACATCCACACAAGTACTACAAGTCGCTACTAATACTAGATATGAATGGACCAGACAATGGAAAATTAAATTGAATGAAATAAATCCATTCATGTTAACTTTACGAATAAAATAATGATTGAATGATCCCTGCACATACACGCAACCACAGTACCATACGAAAATAAAGACAAATATCTTGGTATGACACTAGATACCAAGTTGTGATGGAAAGAAAACGTAAAAAAGAAAAAGGAAGAACTCAACATAAAATATCGACAGTATAGATGGCTCATTGGAAAATATACCACCCTGTCTTTATATAACAAAACTTTGGTGTATAACCAAATTACTAAACCAACCTGGTCGTATGGAATACAACTATGGGGATGTGCAAAAGAAAATAATATCAACCAAATACAGACATTACAAAATAAAGTTTTACGAGCCATGGTGAATGCCCCATGGTACATGTTACGCGGATATCCATAAAGACGTTGCCATTCCAACTGTCAAGGAAGAAATTAAAAGTTTTGCGGGCAAGCACGAAGAAAGGCATGACAATACACAAGTTCTTCAGTTCTCGGACAATAAATACCTGTTTAGAAGACTCAAGTAAAGGAAACCATTTGAATTGGTATGAGTGACAAATTAGAAAATAAAGCACGCTCCGTGAGCGTGAAATACAGTCGTTGGACAACATTAAAAACTAAAGTACTAGATATAATAATTAACAAATTTAAACTAATGGTTGGCCTCTACAGACCAATTTTAGTTACGGAGGTGGTTTTTAGTGGGTAAAAATCCCACACACCGTGAAGTACGGGCTTCACGGCGTCTTTCTGAAGATTTTACACCTGCCAACGCAAAAAAAAAGTATTTCGTTGCTTTAAGAGCGCTGTTTTTACATTGCCTCTCATGGGCCTACTAGCGAGTTGGTCCTAGAGGAGTGGGGATAATAATCGTGCTCCAAGCTCTGTCATTACGTCTCTATCTATATTAAAATACCATTTGTTATGAATGGGCAACAGATTTTTGGCCTGTTTCACACTAACCCGGTTTGCAGGTTAACCAGCATTCTAGTCGGCCCGACAAGTTAACTACTTTAAACAGGCCTTTCACATGTACCCTAGTGGTCCAGAGGTGGTTGCCGAACCAGCTCAGAAAAAATTAATATTTTGTTTTTGCATTGCCTCATGTTTTGGCAGTTCAGAACTACTTTTGTTTCATTTATATTGTGTCCGGTTCAAAAATGGCGGCCGCTTAATAGCGCGCACGCCGTTTTTCGCGTTTGGAGGTATCTACGAATTTCTAAATTATCCACCATTGTGTTGACGTATCTTTTTCAATTAAACTGCATCATGTTCAATACATTTAGGCCTACAATTTAACTCATACTTAGTAACCTAATATTATCTTTTCACGTACTCTGTGTACCACGAAGTTGTCGATTCCAAATGAAGAAAATTACATTTTCGTAGGCTAATTTCCCCAAGAAGAATTAGTTTGCAAACCTCAATAATTTCCTTGCTTTTACACATAATAGTGTAATTACTCTATATAAATTATCAATGGTAATTGACGTTCCCTTTGCAAATTACACCTCTTTAAAAATGGGATTTTTCAATTTTTCAATGTTTGAGACACTATATCTCTGTTCGGAATATAGATAAAATTCTGAAACTTATTCGCATAATTGTCTTTATAGTAGCAAACTACGGTATAAATTTGAACTTTGAGATTTAATTCAAAGATAGTTTTAAAAATTGTTAAACGTAGCAAGAAATACGCGATTTCCAAGTGTAGCATAAGCGGGTACATCAATATAATACTTGAAATATTTTGACATTTTTTACTAAGAAAACTATTTTGAGAACTACATCTAATGTTATATAACAATTTGTGATTCTTTCACTATTATGTTTATATGAAAGTGATGAAAATATTTGTTTGATGTCCGGGAAAAATAGTGTCTGTCATTGAAAGAAAACGGCAATAAGGTGCAAAAACTTAAGTGGTTAGTGCTTTGTAATTTAAATGAACTATTTTCTGAGTTTAAAAATAAGTACCCTAATATTGAAATTGAAAGAAAGTGGTGTAATGTTGCGGGGGTATCTGGTTCTCATAATGTATGTGCGTGTTTATACCACCAGAACGCAAAATTGATGATGATTAATGGTACTAATCTTCGAAAGTTGATTATAAAGATCTCTTAGAAGTTATGGTATGCACAACAGATAATTATGATGTATGATGGGAAAATGTCAAGTATGTCCACATAACATGCCTTGGTTTAAATATTTGAAGAGATTTAAGAAGACTCGATCCGAGACAATATAGACAGGACTGAGATGATGACAATTATTAAACCACGTTTTGTTTGAGATATTGATTTCCAAAAATGAAAATTTAAAAATGAATCATTTTATTACAAAATTGCAAGAAAAGTTTATGAAACGCACAAAAACAAATCTTGTCCTATGATAAATACATTCTTTTAGCTGACTTTTCAGGAAATTATTCATTTCTTGTAAAAGCCGAAGCAGAATTAAATCCAGACTAAAAACTAATTATAGGTTAAAAGGTATTTTATAGCAATTAATTCACTGCTAATTTAGTATAAATAAATTGATTATTATTTTACATTTGAATATTTTCGTATTTCATTACCCATTTTGAAATTTATATTACATAATAATGAAAGAATATATAACACAAATTGATATATAACATTATATGTTGTTATCAAAATAGTTTTCTTAGTAAAAAAATGTCTAAATATTTGAAGTCCAGTTTGACTTGTTAAATTTAATTTTATTTAAAGAAGTTAATATTTATATTTAAAAGAGTAAGAGAATCTACAGGGTTTAATTGCGGGCCGTGTAGCAGAGAAAAGGTCCTGACGTCCGCGGCGGTGGAGCAAGGAACTCGTAGGACACCCTTCCTCCTAGTCGCATCTTTGGCAAGCGATAGTATACCAACTTGGTGGTTGATCTTCCCTCTACCTCAGATCATCGCAGACTCTCCTCTTTTTGTCTCCATTTCCCCTGACGTCGCTTATAGGACCCTCCTTTTGGCATGCCACGTGATCATGACATCCAATTGAATGTCGGAACATTTGCCGCCATTTCCAGGGTTCCTAGAAGCTTCTGCAAGTCGATGACTTTCCCTGCAGACTCAGATCAAATCACTAATCCTCCCAGGGTGAAAAACATCACGATTTCCGTCGGAATGCAGCCCTACGGACTCTTGCTTGCTTGACCGCCAGAACGAAAATTACGCTCATTACATATGCCCCCGATTGGGACGTTAATAGTGACGCAGCTTTTAAGGTGTGACGACTCTTAGGGTCGCAATCTAAACGCGAGTATGTATTTTCGTTCCCATTACATAACTCTAATTTCTGCTACTACACAGGACGTCATTTATCATGTACATAATTAATATTTCTGTCCCTGAATATACCTATATACAACACATTAAAAACTATGTACAATACTATTTTTTTTCAAACATATATAATAAAAGACATCTGAAATTAATTCAAGATATAGTAAATGAAATGTGCACAATGCAATTTAAATTGACATAGGACTTGAGGATATGGATCTAATTTTTTTTCCATTAAAATACCTTTGTTTTTACAATTTTGAAAAAAATTGTACAAAAGGATCACCACTAGGGTGACCACTAGGAACACCCTCAATTCACAAAATGTCACGAGTAATCCTTACAATACGTTATTATCTTAATTTTCATTTTTAGTTTAACTGTGATCATTTGCCAACTAAATATTCGCTTTTTTTTGTCCCTTAAATATATTTTGAGATAAGAAGCTACCCGTTCCGCATTGTTACTCTGGGAGGGAAATTGGAAATCCCAGATTTCAGATCAACATTCAGTCTGACTATAATTACTTGTGAAAGGAGCTTAAGTGTTGCGCGTTGCCTCGGATCTCTATCACTATTATTGAACTTCATATATGATTCTATTGCTATGTTTTGATAGTGTTGTCGTAAAATTGATTTAGTTTCCGTATAGAATTTTGTATTAACTTCACATTTCTTGGTTTAATTTGCTGTAAATATTTCCTCTGAAGGTGGCATAAAATTTGCCTAAACTTTGTTACTAAATAAATTAAAATAATAAAGTCCGCAGAAAGTCATTAACTGATTACTTATATAAGAGAAGTGAAATTTAAACATTCAAAATAAATAAATAAAGCTCTAGGGGTATTCACGGTCCAATTACTTTGGTAAGAAAACCACCAATATCTCAAGTACACATATGTTCCCACCAACTCAATAAACATACTGGGAATTAAAACTGTATCAGTCACATGCGAAGGCCTCGTTAGGCACCTAATTTATGTTGTTATTGTTGTTGTGGATTCTATCCTAAGATTGATCTGATACAACCCTCCATACTAACCTATCTTGCGCATGCCTTTTCATTTCCGCATAACTAGCACATCCGACATCCTACCTCATCTGCTTAGCATTTCCATCCTTCACTTCCCTCCTACGTTCTTACCCAACACACTTCCCTCTAATGCTAATTTTACAAGACCCTCATGTCTGGTCAACGTCCTCCAAATTGCTCGCTCTTTCCCTATTCCGTTAAGAACTTCCTCGTTATTGATTCTTTCGACCCATCTCATTCTCCTATATAACCACATTTAAAATGCATCTATTTTTCCCTTTCTGCTACTTCTATCTTCCACGTATCGCACCCATACAACGCCACACTCCATACTGACATTTGTAGCAATGATTTCCTATTATTCACACTTATATTACCCCTAAATAAATTCCTCTTTTTCGCGAAAGCCTGTGCTATCCTACTCTTTATGTCTACTATACTTCTACCATCCCTAGTTATAACGCTTCCCAGGTAGCAGAATTCCTTAACTCCCGTCAAAATATCATTTACCAATCTAACAGCCTTTGTTATTGCACTGTTTCTCATGCTACACTCCATCACCTTGGTTTTCCCACTATTAATCCTGGTTGTACTTCCTCTCCAGGATCCCGTTCATACCATTTCTTATGGTTTTACAAGTCTTTTCTGACTCCCTTAATACTACAATAGCATCGACAAAGCGTAGGGTTTTGATTTCTTCTCCTTGCAGTATGGTTCATTTTCCATATTCAGTTTCAACTTACTTCATCGCCGGTTCTATAAATACGTTAAACAGCATGGGTGACAGACTGCATCCTTCACTTACTCCTTTCTTGATTTCTACTTTCTTTTCTTGATCTTCTATTCTAATTACAGCTGACTGCCTTCTGTAGAGGTTATGTATTAGTCTCCTTTCTCGATATTTTATTCCAGTGCTCTTCAAAATCCTTAATAGTGTATTCCTAAGCACATTAGGAGAATGAGATTGGTGGATAAAATCACTAACGAGGAAGTTCTTAACTGAATAGGGAAGAGCGAACAATATGGAGGACGTTGACCAAGAGAAGGGATAGATTAATTACTAAGACATTTTTTAAAGATGTGATGGTCTTGTAACATTAGCATTAGAGGGAAGTGTGTTGAGTAAGAACAGAAGAGGGAGGAAAGGATGGAATACGAGAAGTAGATTAGGGAGGATGTGTGATGTGGAAATGAAAAGGTTTGCGCAAGATGGGTTAGTATAGAAGGTTGCATCAGACCAGTCGTAAGACTGAATATCACAACACTTTGTTAAAAAATATAAGCCAAAAAAATCATCTTAGAAATGGATGCTGCATGAGATATTTTAATATTGACACAACTTATATTTAATACATCACTTAGTATTAACACGTGAATAGCATTATGTTCAGTATGTTTAAAATGTAGATTTTTGTCTAACAAATGATTACGAACTCAAAATAATGACGTTTACATTAAAGTGGAATTCGGGACTGAACAGCCTTGAGTATTAAAGAGTTGTTCAACAAGATTTCCTTTCTAAACCACGCAGAGAATTGGCAGTAGTAGCAGAGATGATGGAAGTGCAGCAACTTTTGTCTTTAATAGGCATTGTTTTCGTCGTGCTGTGTGTGGTTTTTACAGTAATCCGCCCGAAAACAAGACTTCCTGGACCGACACCTTTACCTCTTCTTGGTAATGCTTTACTTTTCACAAATCCAAAGAAACTGAGAAAGGTCGTGCTGCAGCTTAAACAAATATATGGAGACATATTTAGGTACTGTACAAATCCTAAAATTTATTAATTATAAGTTCTAACCGCTTCACAAGTTGTGAAATCTTTCACTTACCATACCATCATAATTACTTTGTAAATTGAAATACTGAACCTAGAATAAACACAGACTTCCCAATTGCCGCTCTGTCACATTAATTACGACTATTCAGTTTTCCAGAAGTTTTTCAAAATTTTCCACTATTAACCACCCAAACGTTATCTCGGTATACGTATCAGAAACTTAACCATGACAAATTTGTCAATATACTTCTATTAAATTCTGATTATTTACAGCTACGTACAAATAAACTTAAATGTAGCCAAATATATTAACAAAACTTTAAACATAATGTTATACAAACAATTTGTTTACATTGTAAATCTTGTTACATCGATCAAACATAACGCCCTTTGAAACTCGTATCAGTAAACACAAAAATTATGTCAAGTTCAGCGTTCAAATTATTCTCGTGACCAAACATATTTATTTATATAACCACACATTTGATATGCAGAATTTCATAGTTTTGGATTAAGAATGTTACTATTATTCCAGATTGATGTATGCCATGTTATGAATCAGAGCAATAATTCGGTTATTAATGTTATGAGTGATACCTCAAATTAAACAAAAAATTGTTATACCTTATTTTCATAATTTAATATAACAATTTTTCCATTGTTAATATTTAATGTTTGAACGTCAACAATACGCTTGGTAACTGAACATTTATAAGACTCGTTTCGGCCGCAATGCTTGTGCGATGGGTGCAGAATGACTTTTAACACTTCTATTATTTGTAAGCAAATTTTCCATAAATTTTCAGTAAGTTTATTATATATTTACTACTAATCAATAGTGGTTTTCCTTGTATTTCTAAATTTATATTACTTTTTAATCCACCCTATGATCTTCCAGTGATTGGAACATAACAACGTGACTTTTATTATTAAATTCAGTTTATCAGTATGGCTGTTTACTAATTTTTGTTTTAAAAACTACGCAATATTGTACAGGATAAATCTCATCTTTAACTACGTCTGCTGCCTACTGCACATTTCATCGTGCATCGTGTAATATTATTTTTAATTATACGTTTTCATTTTGTTGTTATTGGTCTGATGCAACTCTCAATGCTAACCTATCTGTAGCAAGCTTTTCATGTCTTCATAACTACCACGTCCTACATTCTCCCGAATCTGCTTAGCGTTTTCAATTCTTGACCTCCTTTTTCTGTTATTACCCCACACACTTGTCTCTAATTATAAATTTACAAGACCCTATTGGCTTAAAGCGTGGCCTCCTAATCTATCACTTCTCTTAGTCAATGTCCTCCATATTGTTCGCTTTTCCCCTATTCTGTTTAAAACTTCCTCGTTGTGATTCTATCCACACATCTCATTCTCCTATAGCACCACATTTCAAAGGCATCTATTCTTTTCCATTATGCAACTCCTATAGTCCACGTTTCGCACCCATATGACGCCACACTCCATACCAACATTTTGAGATACGATTTCATAATATACACACTTATTTTACCCGTAAGTAAATTCCTCTGTTTAGTGAAATCCTTCCTTCCTACTCTTTATACCTACTATATTTCTATCATCTCCAGTTATTTCGCTTTCGAAGTAGTAGAATTCCTTAACTTCCGTCAAAATATCCCTTCCCAATCTAACAGCCTTTAATTCCACTGTTTCCAATACTACACTCCATTACCTTCTTTTCCCTCTTTCTCCAGGACCCCGTTCATGCTATTTATTATGTTTTCGAAGTCTTCTTCTGACTTCCCTAATAATACAATATCATTGAAAAAACGTGGGGGTGTGTAAGGTAGAGCAAGGTAGCCAAGGGTTGACTATGGTCCGCGGGCTATAGTTTAACGATCATATCCGGTGTTTCACCTAAAGAGATGCAGGAAAACCCCTATAAATCATGCTTCAGGTAGGTTGCGGCATTGGGTGGTATTATCACGCCCTTTAGAATGACAGGAAACGGGTCTCCTGTTGGATCGTAGCGTTCCCTTCTCCGTGTCTTCGCCAGTTTCCAATGTGATCAGAGAACAACTCTTCGACCCCAGTACATACACCACCTAAAATAGGTGAAGGTGTCTCGGCATGTGAGAACTTTGAAAAAGCTTAGAGAGAGTACGAGGCATTCCCGACATAATCAGGTGAGCCCCGCAGTCACCCTGGGATGAAGCACGCCCTTACGAATGACGGGGGAGACGTTTTAAGACGAATTAATCTAAAACGACTACAAATTAAGTTGAATTATTGTGAATAGTTCGAGACTTCCGGGAAATCCATAATTTCTATATGCTAGCCACATTTATTAAAGTTATTTGAAACGATATTAAATTTAAATAGTTGCGAATAAAAGAGGTGAGTAATTAATTTCTTACGATTAAGTATGACATGACGATTGTTGGGAATCAGGCCACTTTGTTTTCTGACATTTCCGACGTTTCACTCGATAGCTCCGATTTTCAACGCTAGGCCAAGACTGGTATATATATATTTGGAACAGGGATACATCAGGATGATCCTGAAACTGGCAAGATAGAAAAGGAATTGAAAAGGGAGGATGTTGTAGTTGACTAGCGCCTCCTGACACACTATGCACCGTGGGACTTTGAGGGTGACCCCCTTTTCTGGCCCCTGCTGTGTCGTTCATTTGTAGAATCAGGTTCTTTCCTCAGGCAGCTAATCCGTAGCCGATATCCCTGTCGCAGTTGTTGGGCCACTTGAAAATTACGATGCTTCCTCATACTTTCTGGGTCCAGTACAAATTTCCCTGGCCGGTATGGCTGCATCCTGTAGGTCTATTTTATGGCCCGTGAACATGGCATGTTCATGTTCTGTAACCACGGACAAGTTAAATTGGCGCAATAGAATATATCTTTCGTGTTCGCTTAGCCTTATTCGGACGAACCTGCCCAGTCTCCCCAATATAAACCTACGGGGCTTGTATCCTCCAGTAAGAAACGTGTCTTGTCGGTTTCTTGCTGAAGAAACGTATTCTCCTGTTTTGTTTTCACTATTTTAATTAGCGTACATTTAAGTTTACGTATATTCCTCCTATGAGTTGCGTCACGCTTCATACATAGTCATAAGACTCTAATTGATGTTTTTTTCTCGTCATGAGGTGTTCATTTGCTCATATTTAGCACATTCCACACCTCTCTAATCTGCTTAGCGTGTTAGCCTCCCTCTTCTGTTACTACCCCACTCACTTCTAATGCTAATTTTACAAGACACTCGTGTCTTAAAACCTAACCTATCAATCAATCCCTTCTCTTGACCAACGTTCTCCATATTGTTCCCTCTTCCCCTATTCTGTTTAGAACTTCCTCGTTAGTGATTCTATCCCCCCATCTGTTTTCATTATTCTCCTATAGTACCACATTTCAAAGGCTTCTAGTCTTTTGCTTTCTGCAATTCCCACCGTCCACGTTTCGCACCGATATAACGTCACACTCCATACGAACATTTTTAGCAACGATTTCCTAATATTCACACTTATATAACCCATAAGTAAATTCCTCTTTCTAGCGAAAGCCTTCCTAACCTGTGCTATCCTACTCTTTATGTCTATTATACTTCTACCATTCCTAGTTATTACGCTGCCCAAATAACAAATTTCTTAACCTCCTTCAAAATGTCCCTTCGCAATCTAACAGCCTTTGTTATTCCATTGCTTCCCATGCTACACTCCATTACCTTGTTTTCCCTGTATACATTGAACTCTTTCTCCATGACCTCGTTCGTGCCATTTATTGTGGTTTCGAAGTCTTCTTCTGACTTCCCTAATAATAAATATCATTGACAAAACATAAGGTTTTTATTTCTTCTCCTTGCAGTATGATTTCCATATTCAGTTTTAACTTGTTTCATCGCTTGTTTTATATATAAGTTAAACAGCATGTCTTACTCCTTTTTTGATTTCTGCTTTGTTTTGTTGATCTTCTATTGTAATTACAGCTGATGGTTTTCTGTAGATGTTATGTATAAGCCTCGTCTCTCAATATTTTATTCCAGCGCTCTTCAAAATCCTTAATAGAGTGTTCCAGTTCACGTTATCAAACGCTTTTTCAAAATCAGTAAATGCCATGAAAGTAGGCCGGTATTTTCTTATTCTGTTTTCTAAAATTAGGCGCAAAGGTAATATTGCTTCTCTTGCTCCTACATTCTTCCTAAAACCAAACAGATCTTCTCCTAACTCGCATTCCATTTGACGTTCCATCATTCTATATACTATTTCGTTAATATTTTGCACGCAAGGTATACAAAATTAATTGTCCTGTGCTGTTCGCACAGGACCACTTCCAAGTAGAAACGAAAGTAATTATGTTTGGATTCCATTTGAACAGTTTTAGGGAATAAGTGTCGAATAAGTGGTTTACTAGACGCAGGCACAGTTCCCACATCAATAAAATGTCGATTCATACGTGAAAATACTAGATTATGCGAGTTAAGCGAAGAATTAAACACGGCGTACTGTAAGAAAACATAATACACACTGGAATAGAATAGTAAATGGGGCCACAAGTTAAACCCATGAAATGCTGGAGTAGTAGATAATTGAGGACAGTTATGGGGGCAGTAATAATTCGATGCTCTCTTCAAGAAATACATATTTGGAATGAACCAGATAGACCAACAAAGAGACGTTAGGAAAAATTAATTCCTTAATTAATTTTTGTATTTTTTCTATGGACTACCGTTCTTCGGACATTGGCGAGCATTTTAAAAGCTACGATTATCGATATAATATGAAGCTGGGAAGAATTAATCACATTCTGTTACTTTTCATTTATGCTCAGTGTTTCCTTAAAATTTAAATTTTTAGGTTTTTCTTAAAAAAAATTATTTAATCCAAAGCTTCTTGGAACTAGCATTGAGATCTATTGAATCATAATAATAAAGTATATGCATATCGTTACAAATGTTTCAACGTAGTGTTTTTTCCCCGATGAGAGTTTCATGCAAGAAAGAGTTTTAGTGAAAGTATTTCAGCAAAACCAATCTGGATGTCCTTGGCTCAAAATATTAACAAGCTGTGCATCCCTGCTCCAGTTGCAGCAGGTTATTACCCACAGACAACCTCCACAGGAACAACCTGTTTCGGATATTATCTCTTTCATCATTCCCATATTAATTTCATACCTGCCAAGACTTTCACAATCAGCAAAGCAAACGTGAGTGCACAACCTTTTATTGAAGCACGTTTTGTAGTCACTTCATTAATATAATTCGCCCAATTTCTTTAATTAGTTATATATTATTTTACCGTATTTCTACAAGAAAGTTTCATAGTTTTCTCTGTAATTTTTCTGGTGCAAGAATCTGCTAATTTTTTATAAGGATCCAAACAAGCCGCTCTATACTTAAGATCCATAAGCTACTGCATTTTCCTTGAACCCGTACTTACGATATTTGTGTTTTTCATTCATCAGTGTCCACTGAATTTACGTGTTTCCCAAGCAGTAGTAATAAATTATCTTTAAAAAGCACCGGGAATATTCGTTTTTGGAAAGAATTTTATTTTTTGTCTACATTAATGTTACCCCAAAAGTGCCCATTAGATATTATACGTTAATGCCAACGCTTTTTCCGATGATCGAAACACTTCTGGAACTCGATTCTTGGGATAGGCGTTTGCTCTTTGAGCAATGCGCTTTTAATTATTATTATTACTTAGCTGCTATTGGGTGGCAGCTTTATACAAAGTAAGCATATATGATACCACTACAATAAATTACTAATACAATTTACACTCAGAAATAATTTTGTACTGACTTATGAAATTTTTCACATGAAAAAGAAAAGAAAAATCACAAATCACTACACTACACTTCTG
The DNA here is from genome assembly GCA_034510155.1 of Eucriotettix oculatus. Taxonomy (NCBI): domain Eukaryota; kingdom Metazoa; phylum Arthropoda; class Insecta; order Orthoptera; family Tetrigidae; genus Eucriotettix; species Eucriotettix oculatus. The sequence continues at coordinate 3,182,282 of CM067377.1, read as the reverse complement.
TATTTTAATCCTTTGTTTATAAAATAATTTAGCCTGTCGTCAGTATTTCTGCACGCAAGGAATTCCAATCGCGTATTGATCTATTTACAAATGAAAATTTTCCTATGTGCGTTGTCCTTTTTCTTTAATTTTGAATATTGATCATTTCTAGAGATATAAGTCGTAAGATGATTATTATTTCTTTCCATATTGCGCACAACCTCGCCTGTGAGCTTCCAAATTCTTATGAGGATTGTTCGCGCATCGACCCCCAAATATCTTTTCAGCCCGTTTTGCATTTTTTCATCGGTAGGATGTGTTCATTTCTATATGGGTCCTAGAATGTTATCCCATATTGTAAAATTGGCCTAACCTCGTGCTTTTCCTCAAACCCGTTTACCAAGTGCAGGATTGCCCTCCATCCTTTACCTGCCAGGGATCTCGCTCACTTGATTGCCCCAATTTAAATCTTTACTAATCATGATCCCTAAGTAATTACAGTTCTTTGACTCCGTTACTACTTCGTTCCCCATTCTACATCAAACTGAAGAAACATTTCTCTTGTTTGTGAAAACGTTTGCCTTAATCTTCGTTGCATTTATTTGCATTTTATTTCTAACTGACCTTTGGTAAATTTTTTCTAAGTCAGCCTGCAGCATCTGTGTAACCTTCAATCGTCGACAAACAGTTTAACCTCTGATTTTATAGTGATTGATAAGTCATGTATGAATGCAATGAACATGATAGCACTTCCTTGCGGGACCATGTCGTGATTTTGACAGAGTTGGACAATTTGTCATTTTCGCGAACTCTTGAGTGAACGGTCTTTTAAAAAATCCCGAATCCACTTCAGTACCCGAAAATCTATACCAGTATTTTTTACCTTACATCATCTAAGGCTTGTGGCGTCTATTCTCCAGGCTCCCTGATCAACCCCGTCCGACAGATCTTGGCAGACCGTTGCCAGTTGTCAGTTGGCTCTCACATGAGAATCCAGGTGTGAAGCCATGTTGCCCACTGTAAATCCACCCCCTTTCGTCCCAGTGCTTACGCAAATATTGAAGTAACAAGCATTCAAACTGCTTGCATATTACAGATATGAGGTTAACCGGCCTGTAATTACAATCTCCATTCTCCAATCGTCTGTAAGATCAGAATTATTAATAGATATTTCAAATAGCTAATATTTTTTCGTAAATTGATATAATTGATTTTGAAGACAGATGTTACTATAAGTGCTAAAATGGGCGCTGGAGTTACAAGTGCTATTTTTGGCCAAAAAGTTATTAACGTGTTATGCATCAACGTGGTTTAAAGGCCATTAGTTAATTTACCACAAATCTGGCAAATCACGCAAACTGCGTTGAACTTTTTGGTATTAATCCTTATTGATTATTTGATCTCGTGGCAAGAAATCTTGATGCCCTATGCCGTTAAAGTCTAAGAACTTTCAACCTCTTGTCGAGTGTCCTTCGGGCTGGACTTTTCAGAATACTTCCTTAACCCAGTTTGCACTTAGTAGGTAATTTAGTGGCGAGTAGTTTAGTAACTGAGCTCAGCAAAAATTGTTCACACATATAGTACACTAAACCGTACAGTGCGTTAGTAGCTAGTGTATCTTCAAAATGAGCAACAGGCAACGCAACAAGTAAATAAGCTAATAAAACTTATTGCAATTGCTATTTTAAAAGGAGACGAAGAAATTGATACTGTGTCAACAGAAAAAAATATTATGGGTACGAACAAGGCTTTAGGGATGAATGAGCCTTAGTTTAGAGGTCCTATCCATAAACCGATTCTCATCGCCTGCTGCGTTACGGGCCAGTGGTTCTGCATCGTTGTATTTTTCATTTAGAGACTTCTGATCAATTTTTATCTTCCGCTGTTTTTGTTATTAATTCAACTATTTTTGATATTACACGTTTTATAAGAAAAAAGAAAAAAATTCATGGTATAAAATAACATCATCAACGACTTCTCCGAATGTGGTGATCGTTCCTATATATATATATATATCCGGCTTGCAACTAGGTGACAAGAAGTCATAACGTCTTCTTTTGGAAATAACGAGCAAAGCTGGCTCATCCATTAGCGAGGAGCTGCTGAAATCTTTATTCATCGAGCAATTACCCACAAATGTGTAGCAGGTCCAGGCAATATCGAATGATGCTTTGGACAAGGTGGCTGAGATAGCGGATGACATTATGCCAATGACTCCCCGTACGCTACTGAGGATTCTTCCTTACGTACAATGCTAGTCTCGTAAGCCTCGAGACACGGTCGAGCCCAAGAGACCGAGGCAATTGCCAGTGGATACGATAAAAGCCACAAAAACAGAAATTGAATATTTGGTGGTGACAGGCGTCTGAAAGTTGCTGGGAGTCTCCTCTCCATATAGTACAGAAAGCTTAATAGTGACTGGCGACCATGTGCGGACTACAGTCGATTAAAGTGTCATAATCCCGGACTGGTACCCAGTGCCCTTATGAAAGACTACATGCAAGTGCTGGCAGGAAAGAAAATTTTCTTCACGCATGACCTTGCGTATCATCAGATCCCAGACTGAGAAGAAGACGTCTCAAAGACTGCGGTGACTACGATCTTTGCCTTCTTCGAGTATGTCATCACACAAAATGCTGCAGCGACGTCTCAACGTTTCATCCGCCATGTCCTTTGCGGAATAGATTTTTGTGTGCCATATTTCGACATTGTACTAGTAGGTTTCGAAACTGAAACCCAGCATGCGCACCACCTTGAGCAAGTATTCAAGTGGCTTAAGGAATATGGCGTAAGCTTAAACGCAGCAAAGTGTGTGCTAGGGAAATCTTCGGTGAAGTTCTTAGGTCATGTAATCACATCTGATGGGGGTTACTCCGTTGTCAAAAAGTGTATCGGTTATCACTAACTTCCCCAGGTCAGAGACAGTAAAGGAGTTGCGCCGATTTTTAGCGATCCTAAACTTTTATAGACGTTTCAGAAAAGGCGCAGCAAAAGTGTGGGCGCCGCTCAACAATCACCTAAAAGGCGCAACAACGAACGATAAGATCCCTATCGTGTGAACTAAGGAAACAATTGCAGGTTTCAAAACATGCATGAGAGCACTGTCTGAAGCAACAGCATTATATTACCCGGACCCAGAGGCTACGTTGGCGGTAGTGGTGGACGCATCGGACAAACCGCGCGTGCCGCGCTCCATCAACGTCACCTGAAAGGCTGTCTCTCCAGCACAGCATAGTACAATGCATACAACAGGGACAATTAAACATTTTAGGCAACTGGCCCGTTTGTGCTCTTTACTGACCACAAACCCTTATCATTTGTCTTTTGTCAGAAGGAAGACAAATTTTCACCGCAATACAGCAGTTATCAGGTTTATATCAGCCAATTTATAACTGATATTCGGTATCTAAAATGGGTGAACAATATATGGCAGATGCATCACCTAGAGTGGAAATATCAGCCATGACCACACCATCCGCTATCGATTTTAAACGCATGGCGGAAGAGCAATCAGAAGATACGGACATACAGGGAATTCTTTCGACGGCCACTTGCAGCTATGTATTTCTGCGAACGGACGCGGTGAGAAAGAGTCTACAGGGACCATACCAGTTATTCAGCGAGAAGGAAAAGTTTTTAAAATACTTGTGAAAGGAAGCAGCAAGATGATTAACATCGACCGACTTAAGCCAGCCTATACGATGCGGACGATCAGCAGCATCATCCTCCACAACAGCAGCAACACCAACGCCCCAGGCACAGCAGCAGCTAGATGAACAACAGCACCAACAGCAGCAACCTGAACAACGGCATCCTCAGCAAACAGACACGATCACTAGTTCTGGCCGAAGAGTATGGTTTAACCCTCGCTACTCCTTCAGTCTCGCTATCGCTGTTCAACGAGTAACATTGTGGACGACATGAGGAATGAGATGTCTTTGTTAGAACAATGAATTTGGTTGTTGAGTGGCGTTCGTCTCCAGAGGCAAGACGACTATCATTGTGCAAACACGTTATATATTTAAATAAAATAATTTGAATGTTGTATTGCATTATTTTGCGTCTTAAACCACCTGCAATAAATTCATTAGTTAGGGGATAATAATAATCTCGGGTTAGAGCAAAAGTGACTGCGCCCTTATAATCTGAGTCCATTACGATATTAGAATTATCTTTAATAAATTTTATAGTGATAGAATATTACTATCAAGTCTTTCATTAAGAAACTTACATTTCTGGGAACAAGACTGAGAAAACAATATTAACCCAATGCTGACGGACTATATTTTGTTTAGAAGGTTGGATAAGGTACATAGAACTTTCAAAACATTTGACATTTTATTAAAAAATAGATTTAGGTGAAGTATTTGAGTAATTTTGTTTTGAATGACGTGAATGAGCAATATTGTTATAGGTTTTTTGTGACAAAAATGGATGATTTTTCTATCGACTTTTCCGTTTATGCTCTCCAGAAATCAATTCCCTGAGGTGCAGTTCGATGGTGCAATTCTGCACGTGTGTACTTTAAATTAGGCTTTCCACTAAACTTTCAAACAATATCTACGTAGTAAACATGTTTAACGAACCGACTTTCGATTGGACAAAGAGTTCTCGGGAATCCACTAGGTGGTGAAGTTCGTTGTACACGACGTTTCAAAGGTCTGAAACCACCATTTTCTTCAGGTGAAGTGCTCTCAATTTACGGATGGTGGTACATATAAACACAATCGGGATATATTACAATGAATTTTATTTGTCTATCTGAGCCCTAAATTTAATCTACTTTTACTCAGGGCTGTATGACGAGTTTATACACATAGCAAAGCGAGAAATTATTGCCTTTTGTTCCTTAGTTTGCATTAATCCTTCACAAGTTTCCTTGTTGGCCGGCAGTCCTGACTTCTGTGTCAGCATAAAAGCGGCAGACCTCTGTTGTGGTGTCGTTTCCTTGTGATACATGCAGCCAGATCGCCTCTCTCTCAGACTCGATGCCAGTCAGTCTGACCTTTCCGTTTCCTCGTGATGACCTCTCACCTCCAACTCTCTTCTTCGAATTCCCTTTTTGAGGTCCTCTCCACCTCGAACTCATCACTCCTAAAACATGATTGGTCTCCCCGCTTTTTCTATCTTCCCCGTTTAGAGTCTCAACCCGTACTCTCCAAAAATTTAAAATTTGCGAGGGGACATCCCTAGAAATCTTTTTGTTCAACCTCCTTGCTAGCCTGGGTTGACCTGGGGTTTTTCAGCGAGCCGTAAATACCTTTCAGACGAAAACCTCCGCCTGTCAGGCTTCAAGTTGTATGACTGTCTCTCCGGGTTTACCCCGGAAGGTTGCCTTGCGAATACCTAAGAACACTAGAGCCGCAAGAAAGAAAGCTTTTGAGTTCATCACTTAGTTTGCATTGTGTGTCGTCCTCGCGGTTCTAGCGTTTTTACGAAAATTCAAGTTTTGTAGAAATGTTATGTGGTATTTATTTGATCACTAATTATGTCTGTAAATTGTAAACTTTTCGTTAATATTAATACCTTCTATAAATACAGTAATATAAACATTATCTATACATTCTTATTGTTAAAAAATTCTATGCTGATGTAAAATGTGTTAATTAACGTATATTTACTTAAATATTTTTTATATGTAGAGTATATCTGGGGCAATACTTGATTGTCATCGTTTCGAATCCGGATGATATAAAGAAAGTTTTTGGAAGTTGTACTGACAGAGGCAATGAGTTCACCAGCTTCCTGAAGACGACATTTGGCGATGGACTCTTCTCAAATTCAGGAGAAAAGTGGCGGAGGCATCACAAAGTAATAGCACCTACGTTTCACCCACAGGTAAAGCGTTCACAATAGTTTTAGTACGAGGATATTCTTCTGTTCTTCGTGTTCATAGGTAGTAAAATGTATTTATTTAATTTTATTATTATATTTTAGGGCGATTTTTTTTAATATGAACAAAATTTTTTTCTAAATTTTTCACTTGAGTCCTGTACTACAAATACTAACAACGTGGGATTTAGGGGAAATTAAATGTTGAATTAGCATTAGTTTAGCTCAATGTATTCTTATATACAATGTCGGCTCGTGAGTATTTATTGTTACGTGCTACATCATCCCAAGACTAATTTTAGGAGGATAAAGAAGTTAATAAAACTACAACATCTACTGGGTTGTTAATACTCCACGACCCGTAATATGCTACATTTGTAATTTCTTCTCCATCACATGTAATAGAAACGAAATTTTAAAATTGTAAAAATATAAAACCATATTGACGCAAATCCTAACACGACAGTATTTTCACTTATTACATATTTTGTATAAAAAAAGTTAATTTTAGGAAAAAGTCACATAATATTGGAATATTGTATGCAGGATCGTAAGGTAAATTTCTCAGAATTATGAAAGTCTTCGAAATGCCACCTGTTAAACGTTTTTTATTTTTATTAAGCTTTGATTAAATCAAATAAACCACTGCAAGTTCATGAACAGTAATCATTTTATTAATTCATCAAAAAAAATTAAAACTGTATCCTGATGTCAGCACGCTCTCTCTGACGGCGCTGTGCGTTTTGTAGCTCATATTATTGCTGGATCTTAGACAAGCAGGTGGTTGTAAACAGTAATAATGCACACGCGCATTTCCCTTTCCAGACAAGATTCTCATACTATACAGAATGTAGCCAAGATATATACGAGAGGGAGCGCTCTGGAAGGCGGACAGTTCGAAACCGAAGCAGAAATTTACACTCTTAAAATACTATTATTTTAGAGTTTCTTAAAATTACAAAACAAATAATTCCTCCTAAATTAATTCATGTTCTGTAGCACATGAGCACATATGCACCAGCCGCCACTATTGCGAACCATTAGAAAGGATAATTTGTTATGAATAGGCAAAAATTCGAATTCCTCACAGTGGCATAATTTCTTTTACTTAAGATTAAAGTATATGATTATAATTAAATTAGAGATAATTGAAAATATGAGACGCGTTCAAAGAGTAACTCTAAGATGGCGGCTGGTGCATATGTGCTGCAGCATATGAATTAATTTGGAGGAATTGTTTTGTAATTTTAAGAAACTCGAAAATAATAGTATTTTAAGAGTGTGAATTTCTGCTTCGGTATCGAAGACTTTAAATTGCCCGTCTTCCAGCGCGCTCCCTCCCGTATATATCTTGGCTACATTCTTTATAGTACGAGAATCTTGTCTGGTCATACGAGAACTTAATATGGTGGGAAATTCGACGTCAGTAGCATGATGATCTTCCTCAAGACTGAGTAGCGAGCGTTTAACCGTTTTTTTGTTGTAATTAGGGTGCAGGACCAACAAACATTTATCAGAGGTTGAAGCTGCAGTATTTTTTTCACTTCTACAGGCTATTAGTGTGAGGTGTTACTGTTGTTAACACCGACAAATATATTATTATAACAAGGAATTGTTAAATGAAAAAAAGTGTATTTAATTTTAATATAATAAATTTAATTATGATGATAAGATAGATAATGTGGTAATACATTATAAAAAAAATTTCAAAAGAAGTTTCAGTAAAAATAAATTTACGAATAAAATGTATCATCAATTTGGCCATGTCGGTAGAGCAAACAGAATCTATGCAGCTCCTAAACGGCCGCTCTCGGGGACGCGGGAGACCTAGAAACTAATGAAATCAAATATAAAACGCGCATCAAACGAGAATGGTTTTCAAGGAAAAACCGGGTAAAAATGCCGTTACCGGATGTTAACGCCTGGTGACGTCGTTTCGTTTTAATTCGTACGCCGGCTGCTCCTTTGCTGGATCACGTCTTCTTCATATTACGATCCTCTAGCGCCTCAGATTAAATCCGCATCAAATTTTATCTTGTTATTTTCTGTACTCCCACAATTGAATCTCTCTTCTCCATATGTGTAGAAAACTAAGTTTTTTGCATGTTGCTTGTTCTGCTGCTGCTTTCTCTGCCTCTCAACCCATTCTCAGGCAGATCCCGGCACCAACTGTCCAAAAACAATACACTCCAGGCAATAAATAATGTCGTAAACGGCGAGGTTTCACCCCGCCTTGACCTTGACCAACCACCCTTGCTTTTCGTACTGCTGTACCGGGCTCGGTAGACTATTACACTAAATTATTTTTGCTTTACCGCTTCAATGTAGGGGACATGAGTGGCCACAGCTGATGCAATTCGCTCCGATTAACCGCGCTAGACTGATGCTCATGCTCTTCTGATACATGACGTGGACTATGAGAAAGGAATATCAGCTACATTGAACGCAGTGGGGACTAAGACTTAAAGTGATTAAATTCATACTGTCTTCATAAAAATATATTAATGTTACTTTTAGTCTCTACTATATATATATATATATATATATATATATATATTTACACACGTAAGATGTCAATCAATTTGAAGTTAAAGCGTAAATAGCAATGTCAATAATTTTCTACTCGGGAGTAATTATTAAAGAAAATATATTATTAACAGAAACAAGTACGAGGTAAATTAAATATTAATGCGTTACACTCATTTTTTAATTATTTATAAATTATATGATGTTTTTATAGGTCCTGGAAACTTTTTTAGACAGTTTTAACCAACATTCTGCACAATTTGCAGCAAGATTGAAGAAAAAATGCGGCAATCAATCATTCAACATACTTCCGAATTTGATAATATATTCGTTTGCAATTGTGACGGAGACAGTGATGGGAGCCGACGCGGAAGAATGTACTTCTAGGCTGAAGAAATTTTCGCTATCTACACAGGCTAGAATTTTCCATCTGTTCTCACGAAGAGTAGTGAGACCTTGGTTATTATCGGATAGGCTTTATGCAATGACAACTGAAGGGAAAGAATTTTTTAAACTGAAGCTGGTGAGTACGCAACGGTTATGCGCTTAATCTGTTATAATCTGTAGTAATTATTTACTGGTGGTGGGATGATGGGAGGTTGAATTGAATTTATTAATTTATGTATTATTATAATGTTATGGGATCAACTAATGATAGGTTTCTTAGATATGAAAAGACAAGACAAGATTAACTTTGAAATTCTGATTTTAATATAAATAAAAATTTCAGCAAGAGCATAAATGGTATTTACAAATAATCAAAGAAAATTTTACTAAAAAAATTAATTTGCATTGCCACTTTAAAATCTAGGTACTCTGTGGGGTGAACCGAGAAGCAATTTAGTTTCTAATGGCAATAGGGCTGACAAATGTGAAATTTTTCTAATACAATTCAACGATACCCGCTGAGTTTTTGCGACTGCATCCTGGTATGCTCCAAAGAGTATCTTAAGTAGCTAGAGAGGCAATTCCATCCCCACTCCTGTAGGTGTAACTCTCATCCCAGAATGATCGCGGGGCTCACCTGATTTATGTCGGGAGTGCCCCGTAGTCTCCCTGTTTTTTTATCAAAGTTCTCACATGCCGAGACACCTTCACCTATTTTAGGAGGTATATGCACTGGGGTAGAAGACCTTGGGCATATGGCAAGAGTTGTCCACTGATCCCATTGGATCAGACGGCCAACTGCCTCCTGAAACTGGTGGAGACATGGAGAAGGGAATGCTGCGACCCCATTCCCGTCATTCGGAAGGGCGTGAGAATAGTACCCAATGCTCGACCTACCTGATGCAGGTTTTCTAGGATTTCCCCTGCATCTCTTTAGGTGAAACACCGGGTAGGATCCTTAAACCATAGCCCGGGACCCTAGTTAACCCTTGGTTACCATGCTCTACCTTCCGCATCACCCCTTTTCAATTCCCTATTAAAGGGGAGTTGCCTGTTTCAGGATCACCCTCATGTAGCCTGTTAGCCCCCAAAAAAAGAATTATAGTGTCTTAAATGGACCATCTCCAGCCCCAGACGGTTACGGCCGAAATCATGTAGTAACAATGAGTGCTTAAATTTGAACAATGGATAAAAATATTAAAATGTTGAACTATACACCAAAAGAATATCGGTAAATTTTGTTCAAATTATTCGTGTCATTTTTAACATTGATTGCATGAGGTTGATATACATTTCACTCATATTTCTCCAGAAGAAATTATTTTCTTCGTCTGAAATTTCCACATTTTGCCAATCGAAATTATGATGTATGTGTTTGGCCACACCCGTCTGTGTACTTTTGAATGTCTAATTTGATGTTGTATTTAAGTTCTTTAATGCGGGTTTTTAAAGATCTTTTAGTTTGTCCGATATACAATGCTTTACACTCTAAACAATTAATTTTGTACATTGTAAAATTGTAACATAGAACCCATATTTAATTTCTTGTATCAATATGTTTTTTTTTCTGAGGAGGTCTCAAAAGGTCGTATTTAATTTGTTATGAATCGCCGTATCGCGGAGGTCATTTGCCTGTGTTACTTGACGCATTCTTTGATACGTCTGCAATTCAGGAAATTATCCCTGGTAGCAGTTGCAAGAGAATGCATGTGTCAGCTACGTCAGCATTCTTCGAGTATTGCCAGTTTTAAGAATCTTTTAAATACCTGCCCACTCTAACTTTCCTGGAAATCGATCACGAACAGCTTGGCCGAAGGCTCTGCTTCGTTTCCCTGTTTGAATTCACCCTAACAGTTTTCTATTCCTTTCCCACTCCTTACAGTGTGTTGAACCTACCCGAGGTGCCCCTGTGTAATCTAATCGGCCACGGCGTAAATGGGGAGCAGCGTGCATCTCTCATGTGCCTTGGTGTCGGGTCCCGCTTGCCATTCCTGGGTATGTGAAACCTAATAGTAGGGGGCGGACCAGGGTGGCTTGCCGGAAACTAGTATCCTTTATGAGCACGGGGGATGGACTGAGACGGGTCGGAGCCATTGCGCAATGGTTCTAGTAACAGAGTAGTCCACCTCAAGACAGTTATCCCACCCTTGGGTTATCATGCCCTTGAAAGAAGGTGTCGAGTATGGAAGTTGTTAGCCATACTTAGTTATCCGATGATGTAACTGTCTAGGTGTAATTACCCTAGAATTGAGTGGTTGCGCAAATCATCCATAGGGGATAGCTGCTAGCTTCTACTTCGGATGGGGGTGCGCCAGGCCTCGGAAACCAGGTGCTGCAATCCGGAAGAAGCAGGAAGCTTCGAATGCTAGTCGCAGCGTGGTACTCTCCTTTATCAGGGCGTGGCTCCGCCTTTATCAGGGAAAAAGCCTACGCTTGACTAGAAGTGTCAGCGCTACCGTAAGGTTGAATCCGGCCAACTGCAGGGGGGTACTCGCCCACACCGGGGCCCTTGTCGGGGAAAGAGGCCCCCCGGGTTGGCTTAAAGTGCGACACGGGGCTGACCTGAGCCTTCAGCGAAAAATACAGGTAGATAGGGGTGAGCTTTAGCCTAGCTGTCGCTCTACCGGGCGGCAGCCCTGCTCACAATTGGGTTGGACTCTGTCGGGCAGTGGTATGCGATCACAAACTCACGGTGTCCTGGGCATGTGTAACCCAAGAGTGGGGGGCGGACCAGGCCCGGCAATTGAAGCCACCAGCCTTTGGGTAAGGCAGCGTCACTCTCGTCGTTGCGGGCGGAGTGCATTTCCAACAAGTCAAAAACTCGGGTGTGGGAGCCGTACGTAACTTGAGCAATAAATTCCGCAACTCGCGAGCTGTTCGGGTGGAGAAGTGTCTCGGAGCAATCCTTGGCTAACTCCACTCGGCCGGATTTCAACAGGCACATGAGCACATTCGGTGAGGAGCCCCTTGGGGCTCTGTACACCAATTTACGCGCGTTAGCCCCGTAAGGCCACTTTGGTATACACGGGGTCAGGTGCTGGTCCTATCCAGTCTTCCTGTAATTCACAACTACCTGTAATTACACACATGTCTAAAACTACACATCTTGACTGGTAACTACTGCAACCCTCGAGTTTTACCTGGTAAGACTCAGCCGAATTCACCCACCTACCAAACTATTCTCATCGTTCCTTCCATTTATACAATTCTTAGAGATAAACCTTATATCTCACTTTCCTTTTCTGTTCCAAATCAACTTCGATAGCAAAGTCACGGCCAGACTCTGCTCACCGAAATCTGGATAAAGGATCTCTTGCTTTTCTTGTTCGCGGTTTCCTGGGGACCTATAACCTCAGGTGAACACGTGACAAATTAATAATAAATTTATGTGATGACATATTGGCCGTCTTTTTATTTGTTGTTAATTAATATATGTTGCTTTTATGACAGATTGTAAGTTATAAATCAATAAATATATCTAGAAATAGAATTTTAAAAAACTCGCTTGATAATAACGAACAATACTGCAATTTAAAGACGTTTTTATTAATTACAATCATTAATTACATAAAACATAAATAATATTTACTGCACAAAATTATATTTTCTAATAAACTGCTATTTTGTCATCTGTTAAGTTCTTACGTAAAATCTGAACAAATCTAATAAATTTATATGTTTGTTTCTACAAATTTCTCTCGTCTGTACAGGAGGTGGAAAGAGAGTTTGCTGAAACTCTTTTGAAGAAGTTAAATGAAGGTTCCAGACAGACGACTATTTCCGAGAGCCCAAGGCGACAGGCTTTCGTTGAACTGATACTGAACTCCGGGGATCAATTACCACTCTCCACTGACGAAATTCGAGAAGAAGTGAGTCATCCCTCAACACAAATATTGTACAATGTTTTAATTACAGTTTAGTTAATTGTTCGTATAGCTGGGAACACACTGCAAGCCGTCACGTCCTGTCGTTTCACGAAAGATCCTAAAGTGTGTGAGGCTTTCTTATGTGCCAGAGCCACGCGATGCAACCGCACATCAGATGTCACGACTCTTCACATTGCTTTGATCTGAGCTCGCACACATTTACGATGCGGTATGTTGTAAACTGAGGCAGTTTACGCATGATTTGCTACGTTTAATAATGTCATATCGTTCACGCGGACTCATATTCTGAAATTTGGAGCAATCATGAAAATGATTATGACTTTTTGATGCGCAAACGGGACACGCAGAATTATTTTTACCGAAAAAGGATTTGACTACGTTTTTTGAGATTGATGGGGAACTTGAATTAAACTTAGGTTTAGAATTTAATGATCCGTGACGCTGTAAGATTTTAATTTGATCTCGGACAAAGGAAAGTAAATCGTCGAGTTTTGGAATTCCAGAATTACGTCTTTCCATTTCAAATTCTCGCGTAGTTTCATTGTCAATTTTTCTCAGCGCTATGTATAATAAAATGAAGTCACTTAAATCCTAAGTATTTCAATGCGGAAACAGAAGAAGCAAAGTTGTCTCTGAAATTTTCTAATTGAGATGCAGAAGAAAGCGATTTGTAATCAAATATAATGTCCAGGTAAACCGTCGCCAGTAACCTTTTGTCTTCGTATTTAGAGACTAGAGCGTTAAATATAATTTCGTAATTATCGGGTGCTGTCGTTATGCCCGTCAACTTGCCGATTAAATAGTACAACTTATCTGATGACGTCAAATTAGAATTAGTATGGGCAGTGTCGACGAAACTGAAATAAAACAGCGGCCAGTTCCGTGGTTCACCGTCAAACCCTTCGAGTTCTATCGGCGGAAGTGTAGGCTTATTGGAATGTAAACTCTGGCTAGTATTAGCGTTATTACAGTTATCGACTTATCGGATGTTCGCTGATTTATGAGGAATTTGTCTTTTTATATGGCAATATAAATCCTCATATGCGTTAAGTTTGCTTAAGTCCGGCCTATACTTGGGATTAATCTCTAATGAAGCAGGTTTAATTCGTCCAAAACTTTTTCAAAACTACTTCGTAATGTGTCCAAACCGGTTATTTGAGACAAAAAAGATCAATAGTATCCTCGCCCAAATTACATGACATGTAAATACTTTGAACGCGTGCAAAGTATACGGACAGTTTCGCTTCCAGAATGATTACTTGATTATTTTGCGACGATGTCATTTATACAACTGCTATTGCAACCCAACAAAATGAGTACTTTTTGATATATAAAATAAAGAATACTTAATGCGATTTTAAGAAAGGCGTAACAGTAATGCGTATGATATATGAAAGTAGTTTGTAACAACACTAATGCAATGCGGTAAATAGATAGGAGTTACGTTCTATGTTGAATGCAATCAAAATGCCGGCGCGAGCGATGAAACTTCTCGTAATAAAATGACAATGTGGAATAATTAAAGATTTTATGAAAAGGTTTCAAAATTCCGGTTCGGTAGGACCAATAAATGGTGGGAGTGGACTGTTATTTTATGATACTTTAGGAATTATTCCCCTGCGGAGGTTGGCGGCCACACCAAATGCATAAATAAGAGATTGGGACTCACCGAATGAATGCTGATCCTGCAGTTCCAAGTTGGCTTCTGGCGTGGATGTTGTGAGATCTCTTACAGGCCAGATCTATGAAGATGCGATGTGTTGGCAGCTGAACTTATATCTTACTCGTAACCCGCCGAAATCAGAATTATGGCTGAAGCGATGGCTAGCCGAATGTGGAATGTGCACCACTAGCAGAAAAGCCAGTCTCCGTAAAGTCCCGACTAACGGAACGGGGGATTAACCGCAGGTAAGACTGCAGCGTGCAAACAGCTGCTGCTCTATACAGCCAACGGAATCTAAGAGCACAAATTAATACAAATTGGTGCGACCACCCCTGGCTATCTAGCTGCTCATTATGCTCGTCTTGTAAGCATTGAACCCGATACAAAGACTGCACCCGTCGTTGATTACATCAAGAGTGACGAACTATATGTTCACGCTAGAATATTATAAATCCCGTTAAAAACATAGATAAATAAATCATAGAAATACAAACATCTCCCTCTAGTTTCAAATTATTGGTGCCAGTTCTTCAACACTTCAACACATTTACAGATTTTACTAGATACTATTTATATCAAAAACTGTCGTACAATACCACATAAATTTGGCCAACAGCTACTCCATAAGTTATACACCCCAAACAGTTTTCCTTCGTCGAGGGTACATCGACGTATCCGTCAGAAATAGCTTTAACTGATTCTGGAAAATATGCTGGAAGTTCTCTGCTGCCTCGTTCTCCACCAAAAATACTCCTTCTGATCACATATATGTCCGAGCCACATGCCCGTCAGTCACTGAGTCCACCAACCTTCTGTTCAAGTGAAATATACAAGTTCTCAGATTGTCGTTCCGACACTCTCCTAGCTTCTAACACGTGGCGCCTTTACAGCATCGGACAACACTCACGTCTAATCACCTCGGCGTCTGTCTACCATATTTAAAACATGTATTGTCACAGTCCATCAATCTTCTCAGAACTACGTCCGATCTCCTCAACTCCTAGACTAGATCGCCATCTCCTGCCTAAGTTGGACAACGCCGTTACTCCAACATTCTTGACTATCCTTTGCACACAGCACCATTACCCTACGTCAGAGCCTTGGCCGCCGCTATTGTTATGTGGTGCTGAGACAAAGGCTGCGCCAACAGTTTGACAGCGTCTCACATAACGACCCTGTACTCTATGTTCAAAATTCCAATTAAAACGTAATACAAACTATAAAATCCTACAGCTAAAAACTAATTTAAATAAACCTTCAATTAATAAAAACAATATTAATATCTAAATTTATCAGCCTTAATAATAAAATGCACTGGAGTATCGGGATTTTATATTACAAAAAAAGTTGTGTAGGTTAAATTTATGTCCATATTTATATAAAAGGAACTCGAAATTAATTTGCTCAATCATCACAATCAGCAAAGTGCTCTCAAAGGTAAAAAGTTATAAATTTACTACTAAAAACGCGGATTACACAAAACTCGCACATGTTCACCTGGTGCCCCCCCCCCTCCCAATTAAGACAACAAATTGCCATCAACTTCAACTTTAATTTACTGATTTAATCCGTCACATCACGGGAACAAAATCTCAAGTATGTTGGATTGAGAACCCTGAGTTCCTTGGCAATCCAGAGCACAATT
The DNA here is from genome assembly GCA_034510155.1 of Eucriotettix oculatus. Classification (NCBI taxonomy): domain Eukaryota; kingdom Metazoa; phylum Arthropoda; class Insecta; order Orthoptera; family Tetrigidae; genus Eucriotettix; species Eucriotettix oculatus. The sequence goes on along the minus strand of CM067377.1, from coordinate 3,166,363 downwards.
CAAATTGAGAGCCATATTCAAAATTTAGGTATTCAACATTTCAATGAATCAATTCAAAAGTTTTAATAACATTTCAGAATTTTATCTCATTTATTATTACTGTGCCATTCATTACTTATTCCTGTTTCTGAGTACTAGGTCAGACACCCTATGACTCCTCCCTTAGACATGTGGTTTCCTACCACAACAAAATGATTGTATACCAACATCTTCATAAACCTTTAATACATATCATGATCCCCTTCCTTTTGGGACAATCACAAATTCACATCAACATCACACGATCACCTTGTGATCTCATTATACCATCCACAACTTCCCTTCAAACAAATATATGGTTTAATACAACTTTTTCTGGCCTAATCATCCTTCCTTCTACAAATTCAAGACTTCATTGTCATGGCACAGATACCCAATGAATAAAAACACAACTTGACACCCATATCACAGGAACATGTTTCAACTTTGTCAAATTTTTTAAAAAGATTGTCTGATTTGTGGCCCAAATCTATTAAACACACCCTTTAATCATTACAATTTCAAATTATTCAATTATCCATAACTTAACTGCCCCCAAAACCATCACCCATTAATCAATATAACTCCAAATTAACAATAATGACTTCCTGTGGCATTTCCCCTTAAGCCCAACTTAATGTATTTATTACCACCAAATCAATATCTATTCTTCCTAAGACTGCCAAATACAATAATATTTTATCATAACCATAAAAAGACCACAAGACAAGACCTTGGTAGCCCCCATACTATATTAAAATAAATAGAAATTAATGTAAGTAAACAACCCTTGATATTACAGAATAGATAATAAAATAAAGATAATGGTACATCAATTCTGCACAAAAGTTTCTTTCAAATCTACAAAACTAACTTCTTTATAATCAACAATAAACTCAATTCTATCTTTTTATTATAGTCATCATTAAATGACCACTTTGCTCCTAAAATTCACACAAAATACTACCCACATTTCTATCTTAATCATCTCTGACATTATCAATCTTAAAAATTTAATACCAGCTATCCTTATTTGATCAGTGACTCTAATGTTTACTATAATCCCAATAAGTGCCACTATTTCGTTGCTTTGGAAGAAGAGTGACACAACTCAAAAATATTAATAATTGGATTTTACTCATTAAGAAGTAGGAAACTGATCAAACCTTTTTTTAAAGAAATGCATCACGAGTCTGAGTTCTATGTGTTGCCACTAAATGACAGTTGTGTCAGAGTTGCTTTATTGAAAGTGGCTAAACTATTATCAATAAAACTATCATATCTTCAATTAAGATTAGTTTGATTTCAGAGATTGCAGAGTTCGGATGTAGTTTTTTTAATCAAAATAGTCACAAAACGAAAAGTGTCATTCATTCATTCAGTTTTAATTTTTTTTTGTAAAAAAGAGTCACTTGTGACAGTTTTCTAAATAATTACAGGCAAGTAGTTATTTTATTTATTCAAAAAAATTCAATACAGTATTCAGAGTTAATAGACAAAGAAGTATATAATTATATTCGGAATATTGTAATATAATATAATTATAATAATTAATCCAAGTGGTGTCAAAAATTTACTGTACCAAATAAATGTCATAGCTCTGGGCCTTTAATAGAAAATGACTTTATTTTATAATTTTATAAAAAGCATTTAAAGGTTTTAAAGGGTTAGGGCTGCACTGACACAGTCTAATCATCTTCCCAGTTTGTACATTTATCATGTCCAGAGTCTATAAACTTGAGACAGCTGAGATAAAGAATCATTCATTTATTTAAACAACACTTCCTCCAAATTCTAGTTTTTTTGTGTCATTCTTCTTCCAAAGTAGAGATATTCTCTTCAACCTTATACAACGAATTCACACTTTCATGAAACCTTTATACAATGATTTCAACATATTCTTCCATAATATGACGACTTCAAACACTATTCATTTCCTTTACAATAAAACTACTTCAACTTATAATCTTTCATTATAGGACATCTTATTCATGTTACTTTATAATAACACCATGACGATGAGGACTGCTATAATCCACTAGATTCTTTTACTATAATCAATAAAAATTCCAAATCACAGCTAACTTTTTGAAACTTTAGTTCAATTCACATTTCCTTCCATATTTCAATTCCAAATTCATCAAAACAAACAGAAATCACCATTACTTTCCCATAACAATGAACATTCCCTTTAGTAACAAAATCTATACATTCACTATTACATTCACTAATTCCCTCTAACTTAATATCAACACATAAATCCCAAAAACCAAAAGACCGCTTGTGCAGAAACAAAATGACAAAAAACGATGAAAAGTCAGATAAGAAAACAAATGGATTGACATATGGTTCAAAATCTAACCAAAAAAACTACTATGACCTATGTCTGAACTAGAATCAGTATCTACAATCCTATGCTATCAGAACACACAAACTGAGAAAAACCCAAAGATAGAATAGAGGACGTATGTGAGAAATAGTGCTGAAAATTGAAGCAAACACTTTATAGTTGGACTCTCCAAAATCGCTAATTATGAAATCATTAAAGGTTAATGATATTCCTAAAGTAATTTTTTCCCTTTATTTCCTTAATTTATACTTCTACATCCATGTATCCCACCTGCCATGATATAAGTATTTTACTCAATTTACACTACTGCATTCCAAAATTCTTTGTGCTGCTTGGCATTCTGTTGACACTTAAACAGATTTCCCCCAGCCCACTTAAAAACTTCAGCACATGAATGGATCTCCAATACTTAAACTAATAAAGTGCCCAAGTAACTGATACCATTTCCAACATATTGTGGCATGACTTTGCCATACCCCATTGCTATCTCATCTCTGCTATACTTTTCCCCATATTTTTACTTTCTAATTTCATCTCTGCCAACCTATTATTAAACCTTTCCCCTATATCAGCCATACTCTTATCAAATTTTTCACCCATTTTTTTACTTTCCACCTCTGCCAAAGTTTTTATCAAATTTGCACTTTCTAGTTTCATATCTTCCCCATATCAGCCATTCCTTTATTAATGTCAGCTAAACACTTCATCAGCAAACCCATATCGAAACTATTTCCATCTTTCCCTTGATTATCACAATCATCACTATCCCAATTATACTATTCCTATTTATGTCTTCTACACTTCTACCATGGATTTTACCATGCCATTACATTCATCAGACCTTTCAGCAGCCCCACTCAATTCCTCAGACTCAAAATTCTCAAACTGCGCACATTGAAAACCCTGCTCCTCCAATTTCTTCACAAATTTCTTACTTCTTAGCATCATAAAAATTCAGATATCACAAAAAAACTAAAAGAACATCTGTAAAATCTGTGTTAATAGGAAGGCTGTGTCTTTGTGCGAGAAATGTTACACAGTAGAAAAAAAAACTATCGGCGAAAGAAAAGATCTACGACAAACAAAAAAATAAAGCTACCGACATCTCGATATTATAAGGAAGATCATTTTATCACAATAACAAAATGTCTTGCTATACTCCTTTCTTGAGAGATATCGTAGCCCCACATTGGGCGCCAAAATGTAATATACTAAATTACGGGAGGGTATATAAATAAATTGAGACATATCAAATTTAAATCAATTACATTAATAAGGAAAATACAATAATTATTTATACAATGGTCAGGCACATGGGGGTCTCTCGAGACTGAAGTACAACAGATATTAAAAAAGAAAAAACTAATTAGGTTTTTTATTAAAAATTCTTTAATAGTTAAGCAAATTTTAGATGATAAAATTTCCAACTTACCCCTGGCTATCTAGCTGCTCATTATGCTCATCTCGTAAGTATTGAACCCGTTACAAAGACTGCACCTGTGGTTGATTACATCAAGAGTGACGAACTATATGCTCACCCTTGAATATTATTAATTCCGTTAAAAAACTTAGACAAATTAATCATAGGAATACAGACATCTCGCACTAGTTTCAATTTATTGGCGCCAGTTCTTCAACATTTAACACATTTACAGATTTTACTGTTTACGCTCTATATCGAAACTTGTCATACAACACCAGATAAATTTGGCCAACAGCCACTTCATTAGTTAGACACCACAATCCGTTTTCCTTCTTGCTGGACCTCGTCCAGGGTACATCAACGTGTCCGTCAGAACAAATTCTAGGTTGACCTTTACCAAATCTGAGTTTGTTTCTTCTTTATTCTGTACCACTTCCTCCTTTTCTTTCACCAATATATTTCTGCGATATTTCACCAACTCCAGCAGATATTCCGCTGCGGAATCTAGTTTAAACAACCTAAGGTAATGGGTGTGGAAATACGACTTTGAGGCCGTGATTTTCATGTGCGACCTTCATAAAATATAGAACACTGAAACTTCAGTTTACGTCGATAATGCGTGAGACAACAATGCCCTGGGTACACTGTAAGAACTGATGGCGTTGATATTTTCGAAAAATTCTGAGAAGTATGTCACTGCCAGCAATTTAGAAGATGTCTTCACCGATCCCGTACCTTCCATAAGAGTTAAAAAAACAATAGTTGCCTTATTAAAAAGGGAAAACAAAAATATTAAAAATTAATATATCATTACATTTTGCGTGAGCAAAATCACTAATTAACATGGCACCGTGGACAGAACTTCAGCGATTGTCAACCATATAAAAATAAATGCAATGCAATATTGAGAACTTCAGAAGATGCTAATTTCTGTCGAGGAAACCTGCTTTATTGATTTACCGTACTACTGCCACGTTGGCTTGTTGCCAGTTTAAAATTTACATCGAAAAATAAAAAACTATTTTCTAGAACAAGGAAAACTATGACGTCTATCAGATGAAGCATTTTGCAATAAATTTAATTTGATTCGATATAATTACAAGAGCAAACAATTTAAATATTTTCCAGTAAGGTAAAACGAAGCGTAGTTCTATATATTAAATGTACAAACGTCTCTCTCAGATATATCTACAGACCACTTCCCACTGAATGCAAAAATGTTGAAGGAAATGCTAGTTATTTCTGCATTTCCCCCCATTTATAATTCATTTTAACTTATATAAAAATAGGCGATGAGGAAAGTTTAAACGGAATATGGAAAAGGAATCATACTTCAAGGAGAAGAAATAAAAACCCTATGATTTGCAGATGATATTGTAGTATTAGGGGAGTCAGAAGAAGACTTGGAAACCATTGTAAATGGCATGAACGGGGTCCTGGAGAAAGAGTTCAATATGAGGATTAACAGGGAAAACCAAGGTAATGGAGAGCACTTTGGGAAAAAGTAGAAAAACAAAGGGTGTTAGATTGCGATGGGATGTTTTGAGGGACGTTAAGAAATTCTGCTACTTGGGAAGCGTAATAACTAGGGATGGTAGAAGTATAGTAGGCATAAAGAGTAGGATTGCACAGAAGGGTAAGGCTTTCGCGAAAAAGAGGAATTTACTTACGGGTAATATAATGTGAGCATTAGGAAATCGTTGCTAACAATGTCGTATGGAGCGAGGCGTTATATGGGTGCGAAACGTGGACGATTATAGTTGGAGAAAGGAAAAGAATAGTAGCCTTAGAAATGTAATGGTATAGGCGAATGATAAAAATCAGATTGGTGGATAAAATCACTAACGAGGAAGTTCTAAACGGAATAGGGGAAGAGCGAACAGTACGGATGACGTTGACCAAGAGAAGGGATAGATTAATAGGCAACGTTTTAAGATATGAGTGTCTTGTAAAATTATTATTAGAGGAAAGTGTGTGAGGTAAGAACAGAAGAGGGAGGAAAGTATGGAATACACCAGCAGATTATGGAGGAAGTGGGATGTGCAAATTATGAGGAAATGAAAAGCCTTGCGGAAGATAGGTTAGCATGGAGGGTTGTATCAGACCAGTCTTAGGACTGAATATCACAACATTGTTCATTGAAGTTCTAACCATGTATGTTATAGCGCACAGAGTATTCAAAGATATTCTGATTGCAATTCTTTAAGTATAATGAAAACAAATTCCTTTATTTTAAAAATGTATCAAGTAAAATGTTTGAAGCAATGCTATGAGTCATGTGCTAATTGTTGTGTTTCAAACGGTAAAGTAAATGCTTACTGTGAATTAATCTTCATCGTTTTCTTATTGAAATAATGTTGTATTCTGGTATATAGTAATAATTTTTGTTTTACAGGCATTCACGTTGGTATCTGCTGGTTTCGAAACGACATCGAAATCTTTGGGATATACATTGACCCTATTAGGTCTTTATCAGGATTGGCAACATGCTGTACACAAAGAACTTGACGAGATATTTGGTGACTTTGGTGAAGATTACAACAGACATGTCACTCTTGAAGATCTTAGTAAAATGAAAATATTGGAAAGCTGCATTAAGGAATCGCTCCGGCTTTTCCCCATAGTACCTATTATTCCACGAAAACTACATTCAGACGTAAAATTGGGACCGGATGATGAAAACGTCCCAAAAGGAACTATCGTTCTTGGATTGTGCTATTTGACACACCGACATGAAAAATACTTTCCAAATCCTAACAAGTTCGACCCTACACGATTCATGTCAGCCACTGCAGCAGAAAGACACTCCCATAGCTATTACCCTTTTGGAGCCGGGCCACGAAATTGTATCGGATCTAGGTATGTAGTAGTTAATAGTTGTAATCGTATGGTGATATTCATATTTCAGTTTACTAAAAATTTACAATATCTATTTACAAGCTTTCAGTGTAGATTCCTTGTTTGTCAGCGTCTACGTTCCGACGAACTTATCATTTCAAACTATGACACTACTGTTCACGCAAAATGATGAAATCTTCTGGTATTCTTCCTGTATCGTAGGTGTCACAATCTATCCTGAACAGCCATGAAATTTACCCTGCTGGAATGTTATCAATTTACAATTGCTCAGGTCTGTAAGCGCCCTATTAAACTCTGATCTTCAAAATTTTGTCATCCAAGTCTTCATCATTCACCTCCTTTTCTTCTTCTATTACTGACTGATGTAGATTTGCCAATTGATACAGCCCTTCTATCTTCGTGCTTTTTCGTCTTTATCCGGAATTGGCTTCCCATTTGCTCTCCTGACGTTATTGATATTTTTTTTCCTCTCTCGGAATGTTTCTATGATTTTCCAATAAGCTGCGTCTTTTTTCCCTTCCACCATGAAATCTTCAACCGCTTTGCATTTCTCTTGTAGCCAAGTCTCTTTGGCATATTTACACTCCTCATTCTTCAAGCGTTTCTATATTTACGTCTTTCATCAATCATTTTTATAATTTCTAGTGTTATCCATGTTTTTATATTGGTATGAGCTATTCTTCCTACTTTTTCTTGGGCTGGTCTAGTCATTTCTTCCTTCAAGACTGCCCATTTCTTTTCTATATTGTTTCGTTCTCCTTCCCTATTAATCTACTCTTGATATCTTCTTTGTGACATTGAAGCTCCTCTTGTTGTTTCAGTTTTTCTAATTCCCATATTTTTGTTTTAATTCCTTTCTTAAGTTTCTTCATTTTCAGCCTGAATTTCATAATCAACAGATTATGTTCCTGGAAACGTTTTGCACTACCTTTGTTTAACTATTAGAAATCTAATTGGCTTCTGCCCGCGTCCCCTGCCTTCTACCATGTGTAGATTCTACTTTCTTGATTCCTAAACCAGGTATTTGTAACTAATAATCTGTCCAAAATTCTTCTAGCCTATCTCCCCTTTTTTTCATTTCACCAAACCGATAGTCCCCAACTACATCACTTTCTCTTCCTTTCTTATTACTACGTTTCAATCACCTTCTTCTTCTTCCAATGGATCAACAGCCTTCTTGAGGGCCTAGGCCTACCGAGGCGGCTGCGGACTGTCATCTGGCGTGACACATTCCGAATTTGGGGTGATACGTGGTCAGTGTATCAATTCCCCAGCAGCCTTAATCCCGGTCCTCAGTTTCAATCACCTATTACTACCAAATTATCGTTTCCCTTGACATACTTTATTATTTCTTCAAATTCTTCGTAGATTTTCTCAATTTATTCTTCGTCTGCGGCACTTGTGGCCATATAAACGTGAATGATTTTCGTCGGCTGCAATTTTGTTTCTAACGGTATCGTAGCTAACCTTTCATTATATTTTTTACAATAGCTTACTCGTTGCCCCAGCCTTTTATTCATTACAAACCTACCCCTGCATTCCCTCTATTGGCTTTTGTGCTAATCAACGTATGTTGATCCGACCAAAAATATTGCTCTTCCTGTCATCTAACTTCACTAATGCCTACTATATCTAACTTTAACCTTTCCGTTTTCCTTTTTAGATTTTCAAATCTACCAGCACGGTTGAAACTTCTGTATTTCGTAGAACATCACTCTTGCTCTTTCTGATGACATCCTGCGTTGTAGTCCCAGCCCGGAGATCCGAGTGTGGTACTATTTTACCCAAGAGGCTGCCATCATATTGTTATGCATTGAGCGTTGCATATACGTGGAAAATTAAATACATGGCTGTAGTTTCTCTTTCCTTTCAGCCGTGAAACAGTAACACAACCACTAAAGCTTTTCCAGCCATGCTTGTGTTTGTCCAACTTTGAACCATTACTCGATCACTATCCTCGTGACAAAAATCGGTAATAGTGAGGTCTGTTGTCCCTCACCACGCTAGTTTTTGTCCGCCCCGAAATATGGTACTATTCAAATCCCCATTTCTCAACCTGGAGAGACGTCCGATGGAGGTCTAGCATCGTACAACTACGTCCTTCTCACAAGGATCCAAAATTATGCCCATCACCGGTCGACCAGAAGCAGAATTCATCTTTCTTCGTTAAATTCACTATAATCTGTTTACCACTTACGACCTAACACAGTTTATTTAATATATTAAAACGTTTGGTTCTATTATTAAAATTACTATTAATCTTAAATCTCAAATTTTACTTTAGCTATACTATTTCGAGGATTCCAAATATCCATATCGTTTACGTTTGGCATAGAATTTCTTATATTTACTTTTAAACACGATAGGTTAACTGTTGAATTGCTGTATTACTAACGCGTGTCCCATCACTACTTCTACATAAATAAAATATCTACTTTTTCAATAAAACATGCTATTACCCAAAACACCGGTCTTATTGTCGTAACAATACTCCTTTCTATTTGCCGCACTTAAATCTTTATTTATTACGACCCGTAGAAGTTAGTGTTCACTTATTTATATCCTAAATTAAAGATTCGAGTTGATATTATACTTGAATTTTCAATTATTACAGTTCGTTTGCTATCAATCACGTCTGTTATGAATACGCGAGGCTCCTAATAGAAAGGAAATTAAAATTGCTTTTAATGATTGTTACCAATTATGTTTGCTTACATGTACAATCAAACTGTAAACATATTTGCCCTATAAATACCTGTGGTTCCGAAGATCTCTATTAACTGCACTTATCACGCGGAGAAACGTTAAATGAATGCATTTAAAAGATTCATTGTGGTTAACACAGTTTGTAGATAACAAAACCGTCCTTGAAGTTGAATCTGGCTTTCAAATGCATTTGTTGGTACCTATAATAATATGTAAATCAAATTCAAAGATATAACGATATTGATTCATGAAAGTGAAACACACGTAACTGTTAGGTTAGATTTTAGTTTAATGCATGTTAACATTTAATGAAATATATTAGTAATTTTAATAAATTATAATACAGTTCACTTAGTAGTCGTCTGTGGCGCTAGTGATCTGTCGTAAACAAAGCTTGCGACAAGGTTGATTTACAACATCGTATCGGATAAAGTAGTCTTATTAGAATTGACTTGATGTTTTTAGAAGCAGGCAATAGTACCTCGTTTTCGTATTTAATTTAAACTAGGTAGCGCTACCTTCTTTGACACCATATAAATATTTATTTATATGTATTTTTATATATAATTACAGATTAATATGCCCAGCGAAGGCCGAAAGCTCCTGTACATTGCCGGACGACGTTAATTAAAGTTGTCACAAAAATTTGGACTGTAAAGAATAGGTTTCTGCATCAATTGGTATAAAAAATTAATAAGATAATTAAAATAATTTTGGAAAAAATGTATTTTAAGAGCGCTGCAGTCGACAATTGGCGAAGCTTGTGATAAAAGACGCTGCGGAGATTTAAATAATTAAAGATCAAATGCGTAGAAAACTAATTCGGAATTAATTACTGCTATAGAAAAATCGGCAATGTGAAAAAGATAAAATATACTATTGATCACGTTATTTATAACTTTGACCACCTGTTTATCTGAGAAACTGAGAAAGAAAATTAAAATGGAGTAATATTGAAGATAAAAAATTTTACGATCAATATGAAAATATCGAAATAAAATTGGAAGATTTTTCTATCTTTATAAAAAGGAACGAATACTGAAAATTAGACATAGAAATTCTATTAACCTATTAAAGAGAAATTTCTATTCCTAAGTCAAGGGTAAGTTTCGGAAAAATTGCTAAAAAAAACATGTACCGCAGTAACGATCATTCTTCTGACACTGTAGGGGGAAACGCCGAGAATACTTTAGAATTAGTATGGGAAGGGATGACAATTTTCAGAAAACGCCCTCCCGTATTTGTGTGTTAGTTGTCCGGAAAAATACAAACTCGGATTACTTTGAGTGGTTAATATTATACATTGAAATTTGTTTACAAAACGTTTGTCTCTTTTTTGTATAACGAATATGTGAATTGACACCACAACTGTTAGTGCTGTCTTATCAACCTTTTTTTGGATCAATACGATTAAAATAGCCAGAACCCGATGTAGCTGAAGTGTACAAAATTGGACGGGGAGTGTCAACAGGAGTTGTGGAAATGGTAGTCATAAAAATAATACGATGGAACCGATATTGGTGACTAAGCCATAGTTTATTACATTATCATAAATTATACAAAATTTACCTTTACATTACTTATGTATTCAATTACGTTTATTATTTACAGGTACTTTATGATGCTAGCAAAAACCTCACTGGCAACATTACTGCGGAAATTTAATGTTTACTCTCACTCGTCATTCGCTGATCTGCATGAATTTAAGGTCTCAATATCAATTACACCAGAGAAAGGATTTCCAGTCCAACTTGAAGAAAGACATACTGATTCATCGTCTTCCTGAACTTGAGCTCCCCCGTTTAAATTAATTATTACAATTTTAAGATAAGTTTAAATAAGGCCAAAAACAGACAAAAATTAATGAAAACATCACAAAAACAACTACATGTTGGCAATATCTTTGGAATGTTATAATTTTTAGTGCATTGTTATTTAGTTCAACCTGAAGAGGGTCCAGATCAGGACCGAAACATGTAGTCGTTTTTAAATTATGCCTCGTCCATATGGGGAACAACAGCCAAAATCCATTTAACCAAAATTCAAACCCTGGTACCTCATAAATTCCGTCATCCGCCATAACATCAAACTTGCCAAAGTAAACTCCGTAATTTCCAAATATATAACCTCCCTGAACCACCCAAACCCCAAGATCCCGCAATTCCACAACAATCGTCCTCCATCTCTACTCTCCCGTCGGCTCAAAAGAACCCAATTGACCTCATCCTTCCCCCCTGAACATTCAGGGACATCCTAACCCACCTTACCATGCCACATCCTCATATATCCTCCAATAATGAGTTCAGTCTGTGAACCCTCACCCACCTGCGTCGTATGCCATCTGCCAAAGTAGGCTAAGCATAGAACTAACCTACCTTCACGTTTACAGGTGAATTATATACACTATTTTAATTTTGTAAATTCATTATTCTAATATTTTATGTACTATAATCAATTATTATACCAACTGATAATCGTAAATATATAAGTTTTTATTTGAATTAAAAAAATACATATTTTTTTATTTACTTTTACTCGGTTTGTACACAAAATTGAGATTTCGACAAGACGTAAAATGAGACGTTCGATGTGCGTGTGATATGGCACGACGCATGCGCCGCGTAGAGTGCCGATGAGAAAATTGAGAAGCAGTTTAAACTAGACCCATGTTAATTCTAACAGAACAATCTTCAGAATCGGATTCAGTTGAAGAGCTTAATGCACCATTTCCTACATTTGATTAATTAACATCTTTTTCACATCAACTATATCAGAAAATACTGTGGTTTTCATAAAAAGTAGTATTGTAAGTCACAGAAGACTCCCAGAAAACTTTATAACTCAAAATCACAAAATTTGGAGTTAACAACTTCATGCACTAAGCTCTTCAATTTATAAATTAGAAGTCCTCGTGCTCATTTCGTTGATTTGAACTTAAACAACACCAAAATTATATGTTGATAAAACCGGTGGTGTAGTGTTGCGTTGCTGCCTCCCATGTGTGTGTTTTCATATTTTCCAACTAGAGAAAAACGAGTTCACCTACCGTAGTCGCTAAAATCATAGTAATTTATGCGATTCTAAATAAAGACAAGAAAAACCATATGCAATCTCATTATATCAATTATTACTTTATACTGTGGAAGTTTCAACATTTGCTTCAACATCGACCTTAATTTTGAACAATTATTAATTAATTAGACAATATTCAATGTGAAATGATTAGGGGGATATAAATTATTTTAGTCCAATATTAATTATGAGCTTTCATAATAAAAAGAAAACAATTTATTTTATCCTAACAATTTTACATAAATATTACATTGTTGATATTTTCAAACTTTAAGCAGGCAATTCTTTCTTAATTAACTCTACATATATATTTATAAAAAATAACACAAATAAATTTCTTAAAACTAACAATTCTCGATCTCTAAACTCAGGGTCGTATGATATGGGCCCCTAAAGATCAGAATATTACGCACAAAATCTACTCATACCTGGCAGTATAGAAAATCATAAAAAAATTACAGGGATAATAACCATGACGACATAATGGACCTTCCAGCTTTTTCCGCGTTGCAATTTCCTCTTATTTGGGTCGTACTCGATCCAAATCAGAGCCGCCTCTGCTATTCTTCCTGCTTCAGGAAGTATTTCCGTTTATCCTTCAACTACCTGTCCGATAATGTTGTCTTCACAACCTCTTATCTCATCCGATCCACCGCTCTCGTCTCCACAATCTCCCATGTCTAAACTCCATTCATGTGCCCAGAAATCTGCATGCAAGCCTTTTTAATACCTCTTTCCCACTTCTTTAGTTCATATCTCGAAGGTGGCAGGGATGAATATTAACCAATCACATTTATTGTTACTCTTCTCTGGGAATCACATTTCCCCCCCCCCTCCCCAAAGGTTTTTGCGGAAAAACGCCACCCGATGCCCTCAAATCTCACAATAGTTGGTAAACACCCCAGGCTCGCCGTGGTGGCTGGGTTTTATTGCCCCTGGCTCAAATACTGTCTCCTTTATTTTGTGTCCGCACCGCCAAAGTCCAAGCAGATGAGTTTGACCGTTAAAAATGTTATACGTACGTTTCATGTAATATTAATATTGCGTCGTCACAATTTCTACGTCTTGGACGTATTGTACTAAGAGCATATTCAGGTGAGGATATCGATAATACAATTTCATATCAATTATCACTACATTCATATATTACATTTATCAAACCTCGTTAATACAGTATAAGATTTGCATGCGATCAATATTTAACGTACAATAATTTATATCTGAAAGTCTAAAATTATAGTTTTAATTTATTTATAATTTTAAAAGTGCCCCCATTTCTACAATTTATGATGTCATCCATATTCGTTAATATGAATAGACTCCGCAAATCTGTGTTCATTATAGATTTGTTTCTTTGTTGAATAGTAATCTCATCTTAATTAAAAATGTTAATTTAGAATATTTATTCAATTTATGATTGTATATTCTCGTTTTAATATTCGTCATTGTAAATCCAATAGATGCTTTATTCCACATTTAAAGAATCTATTTTGTAAACTAAATCTTTATTATTTTGGTTATTAATTTTATCTTTGTATTTCTGTAAAATGTGAATGCGATTAATTGGTTTCATATTTTATCTTTATAGTAATATTATTTTTTATTATTATACAAAAAGTTTATTTTATATGCTAAGCCCGTAAATCTATTCTTTCTAATTAAACTGGTTGTATAATCTGTTGGGTTTGTTTGTACCTGTATGTATTAATTGCGATGTGTTGGAAATAGGGGTTTTATTTTTTAAATTTGTGTCTACTGTTTCAAAATGTTGGTTTGTGTTGGTGCCGTGAGTATTTATAAATTTTCACTCAGTGGTTATTGTTTTTACTTTGAAATTTCCAAAAGTTTTTATTATTTATGTTTTTTAAAATTAAATCCTAATGTTTGCTTACATTTTGAAACCATTATAATTATGTTATGAAACCTCTTGTTTGGAAGTTTTTTAACCAATTTATTTACAGGGTCTGAAATTAATTATGGATAATGGTTATTTCACCTCAATATCAGGGTATAATATATTCCTTATCACTTAATGCGAATTATGTATTAAATTTTTTGCAACGTTTTTTATCATACGGTATGGATTAGGGATGGGTTGGAGCCGCTCCATACCGGCTCAAACGAGCTTTTCGCTCCACCGATATGAACTCGCCTCACCCCATATGCACAGTAACGTTTCCCCCTATTAGTGTTACCACTCGAAGCAGTCACATTAAAAATTACATTAATTAATATGTTTGGAATATGTCCGCAGTAGCGGGATTCTCTGGATACGCATTTAAAACGGACAAAGAGTATAATTATATTGTTAAGTACTGCACAGATAAACATGTATCAGGGAAGAAAATAATTATTATATTGAAAAAATTAAACATACGTATAAAGCAATACTTCAGTGACACTTGAAACTAAATTCGGTTTCACATAAAAAACTAATTAACTGCCTATTTACATATAAATTATTAATAATTTGTCATAATTAACTTCATATCCTAGATTGCCCTAAATTGCATATATTTGAGTGTTACTTATACAAATCCGAATATATGATAAGATTTGAACCATGAATGTTTTCAGCCATGCATTAAAAATGAAAATCTTAATATTTCTCCTTTAATAATTACTTTATCATTCTATAACAATACAAAAAGATTCTTCAATTATTTATTGGTATAACTTAAATATAACCAAACAAAAGAAAGGGATTAAATTCAACTGTAAATAGATGGTGTATAACTTCAACACTTATCATGGCTACTGTTCATAAAATTGAAAATATATGTTGTAATATTCTGTTTAATTAATTAAAGTAAAACAATGTTAAAATTAATTCAAATATATTAAATAAAACTACCCCAAAGTTCAGTCCACTCCTCGATGTACTCTGGGATCTCATCCAGGCTTTCAAACGTAATCATCCATCAATCCACCACTAGTAACCACTCTGGCCCATGCTCTGTGACTTATCACGATATATCCACCCCGTCTGTTGAAGAGGAAAGCAACCTTCTGTTTGCCTCCTACCACACTTCCAACACGTGGCCATTTTACAGCGTCCGCCACCACCAAGTCCGCTCTCCCACGTTTTTCCTCCTCAATGTCACACCCCGCTCTGCGCACTCCAACGAATATCATTGTAAAAACTGGCACATGTGACCTACTCAACTAATTATCATTGCCCTCTCCTACCAAAATTGGGCAACACCGTTTCTGGAACCTTCCAGAACTCTTACACTTCACGTTATCATCACGTGAGTAACTCGTGTCATAGCAGAGCCCATGACGCAACAATGCCAACTCTTGGCTCGTATTCACCGCTCAGTCGTTGTACAAACCCCTGCACAAATGTTATAGCGACTTCTGCATTTCAGTGGAAAATATAAAGTGTCCATTTTCACATAAAAAATACATGAATCTTAAAGCTAAAACAGATTTAAATAAACATCAATGAATCAAAATAAAATTAACATCTAATTTTAACAGTCTTAATAATAACAAACAAACGGGTTATCAGGGCTTTATATATATATATATATATATATATATATATATATATATAGTGGTCTTAAAACCCGTGTACCTTTTGTTTTCTTGTATTATTTTATTTTAAATATTTGAATAAGGCTGCTATTATTGCTTAAATTGTTTATAAAATATTGTTGAGGTGATTTAATATTATTAGAATGAGTGTAGTGTGGCTACAATGTGACATTTGTGGTGGATTGTAGTCTCTGTAGTAAATATCATTGTGTGGCGAAGCCACGAGTTAATTGCTGTCATCCTGTAATGTACGTAAAAACTTCGAGAAGATTCTCGAAGGAACATAAGCATTTCGACTAAAGAGGGAAACAGCGTACTCGATTCTACTTGTCTAAGCAGGTCACCTGACCCAGTTTCAGCAAGATGGCTGAGACGGGGATGGAAAATGAACAAGTCAGTCGGGTGGTGGACCCGGAATTGAAAAGACGTGAAACTCCGTGTTTTGGGAGTTGGGTGGTGGACCCGAATGTGAAAAGTTGTGCATTGAGACGGTGTGAGCGTGTCTCGCCGTGCTACAGAGTCGGAGACAGTGTAAGTACGCGGACGTAATTTTTGAAATTGTGTTCGGAGAGCGAAGAGGGAAGAGCGAGTTCGGAGGGGACGGTTGTATTTTGGAGACCGTGCTAATTAAGAAGAAATTCATACGAGCGCGTAACAACAGTTGAACACAATACTTTCAATTGTGTTAAGTAAATTGGACGTCGAATGTCGGGTGTAGTGGAGTTAACACCTACAGATTTTGGAGGACTGGAACGAGCTCGTGGTGTACATATTAAGAGTTGTGACTGGTGGAGGCCCGCCAATTTATTGTGTTTTAGATAGTGATGGTGGAGGCCAGGGTACGGAAACGCACATCTTCATCGAGTTGCTATTGGATGTAGGCGGAGAAAGCAGCGAGGAATTCGTGCCACGTGATTGGGAACCTGTATATAGTGAGGGCTCGTGGTAGAGTGCGGATATAAGCAGCTAAACAGATCTTGGGTCAGTAAAAAAATATATTTAAAGCTTGATCATTTTAATTATAGGTTCAAGACAGATTCAGTTTAATTAATGCCATGTGTTTTGTTTCGTTACATTATTGAGAGGACCTAAATAACATCTTGAGACAGAGATCATTGTACTTATTTTTATTTTCAATATAGTTTTTTTTATAAGTGAATAATCTTTGTGTATTGATTTTAATTACCCTTTACTATAGTATATTACAATATCCACTAGTCATACATTAAATCGTTAACCATCACAAACCAAATTTTATAGTTGCCCGAGTCCAAAATGCATTCAATAATTTTGATATTCACCCCCTGCGGTTAGTATATTTTTAACATTAATTAACCACGAAGTTAATACCAAATTCAAATGTGATATTGCGTCCACTAATGGTGCAACATAACAATTAACATTACACAGATTTTACAGTTTCTTCAGTGCAACTGTAAAGAGAGTGTGTGGCAATCATTTATTTCGTCACTGGGTGAAGACTTCCCCATATTGGAGACAATCAGTGCAAGTAAAGAACAAGACGCAGAGAGGCGAGACATCAGAATAGCGAACGTGCCAAAATCACCGTTTGGCGACTTATAATTCTGGTACCTGAGTCCAGTTTCTTGAACCCGGGAATTTTGGAAGGCCCCGTCCCCTTCCAGAAATTAGGGAGAAAAACCACCGGACACGCGGGATTTTAATTGGAGGCTGAGGGTCAAGTGATCCGCCATGCATCTCGTGGTGGGGTGAATGACCGATATGATGCGGGGATGGATGGGGCAAATTTGGGCAGTTGAGCATGAAGAATTGAACAAGTAGAATGTGAGGAGAGTGCATGGGAGTTGAGCCACGACACTCGAGAAATTATTAGTGAGTCAGGAACGAGCTTTGAAGTAATCAGGCGGAGAGAAAACGAGGAATCTTGCTGGCGTAAAAGGATGTCCCTACAACGAGGTAGGTGGAGTCCTGTCCAAGTAATTTTCCAGAGCCCAGGAACAAGCTCCAGAGGCGGCCAGAATTCGTGGAAGAAGGACCTCAAGAGATCGGCGAAGTTGTTTACGACCCGAAATAAATCTCAGGTGTGCTAATATCGAAAAGTGCGTGATGACTATTTTGTTGCTGCACGATAAACCCACTAAAAATGACCCCTAAGTACTAAGAGTCTTGCCACATGCAATCGAGCAACCCGTTCTAAATCGGACCCTAAAGTTTAGTAATTATTGTCTTGTCTTGCTTTCTGTAAAAAAATTAATTTGTTTTTATTTAATCTAACCCAATTATTTATTTAAATTTAAATTAAAATCAAACCCACTAGTTCATTATACAATATGCATTAATTATCGCTGATCTCACTTCTCAAAGAGAAATTTGTCATCCACAATTCTTACCAAAATAGTTCAATATTTCGCCACTCTGGCATTTTTATACACTTAAACGGCAAAATAGTGTACATATCACCTTAAATGCCGCAGCTACGTTTGGTCGCCATTCATTCCAGCTTGTGTAACAGCGCTCTATAATGACAAAAGAAGACCTATTTGTTTAGCTAAACACTATCCCTCGGCTTACACGTAAAAAATGACAGTTTGGGTGACTAATAGAGCCTATATCTTTTTAAGTAGTGAGTAAATGAAACCCCAATATTCATTTATCCGGTTCTCAGTTCGAAAACAAAAATGTGTAGTGACTCGAAACTCACGCGCAGGAATCTGCGGAACTAGATTCTTGCGCTCGCTTGGGGTTCAGCCATGGTGAAAGAAGATTCCAACCATGGGTTCAGCCGCGTCGCCGTGCAGAACCCTTCTCCCGCTCGCCAAACTACGTGGTTTGTCCATTCAACCATGAGGCTCGTTTCCGCGTGTGTGTCAAGTGAAACTAGTTCATGTGCATAATCCATTCCCAAGACTCACCTTTCACGTGTACGAACGAAGTGATTCTCTGGATCCACGCCTACTGCAGATGGTGCTTGATAGTACTTGTCACAGGCTATCGCAGAGGGTCAGATTGTGCCTGTGAATTTCCGTTATTAATTCCCAGAAATTTTTATATGAAACCTCAACCAATCATCGTTCGCAAATGGGTTTTTGGGACTTTTTGCAGTTTCTGGATGACCATTCTTTAATTTCTTCGTTTTGCACACGGAACCGCCGTAAATTTTATCACGTAGTCCCGTTTGACATATTCTGATACTCGACACATTGTTTGACACAAAAAATTAATTGAAATAAATCACTAAAAACACAATTAAACACTAATCCAAATAATAATAATAATCTAAAATAAACTCTTAACTACAGCTTATAAATAATAAAATTCATGGTATTTCCTGTCACTTTACAATACAAAAACACGTTCATAAACTACTTAAACGTTAGTTCTTTGGTTGCCTAACTTTAAAAACGATAGGTACAGTTCCCTCCTCTTCATGGGATAGGTTAAATATTATTTGCCGTAGTTCAGAGAAATAAATCGTGCGAGTGGTGACTTGAAAAATTTTCGAAGTCCTGCCTAGAAGACTTCTTCCAACAACCACGCGTGAACATCTTGCTGCCGAGAACATCTGTGCTCGTGGTGTTCCATTTCATGACCTGCACTACTACACACTCAGTAGCTTAAGGATTAAGAACGTTTCATTTTGTTTGATTATAATTTCGAAGGGTGTTTTGATCCCGTAGTTTTACGTTCAAATTTAATTAAAATGTATTGTAATGAAAAAACGCGGTTTTGGTGATATTGTGGCGCAGAGCGGCCTACAACAAGAGGTTATTGCGTTTTAAGTTTTGTGCGCGACAAGCGAGGCCAACAACAATGTCAGGTTGGCTGAAAGCGGGTGAACCCCCGATGGGGATCCCCCGCGGGAAACTCCCTCGGGGCGTGGGTAAAAAGACCTATGGCGGGGAACCCCGGTAGTTTATGAAATAAACCGCTGGCGGGGGACCCCGGAATTTTGTGAAGAACCAATGGCGGGGAACCTCTGAATTGTGTAAGAAAACCGATGGCGGGGAATTCCCGTGTGAGAATTTAAAAAGGGAGCCGTTGGGTAGCTCGGGGTTAGATGCTGTCAGATGTTTGCAGAGGTGAGATGCTGTCAGACGTGGTCAGACGTCAGATGTGGTGAGACGTGAGGAGACGTGGTCAGATGTTTACAGAGGGCTGATGAGTTGCGGAGAGGACGGATCTGTAAGAGGTGGTCAGATGTTTGCAGAGGTCAGACGTCATCAGATGCTGTCAGAGGTTTGCAGAGGTCAGATGTTTCGAGGAAGCAGATGAGTTGCGGATCTGGTTCATACTACCTGTATCGATAAAAATCCTGCAAGACGACAGAGAGACGCGGAAACATTCGTGTAGTTGGATGTTTGTAGGCCCAGTAATTGTGGGTAAGTTATTAAAAAGCTGTGAAACTTGCTCATTGTGCTGGTTGAATGATATTTAATAATTTTTTCTATTTTCAGTAACTGCATACTCCACTTCTCGAGAGACCCGAAATCCCCTGAGATTAAGCCCATGTAATCACTTTAAATTAATAAATGTAAAATTATGAAATTGATTATAATTTTTTCAATTGATTAATTAATGTTTTATACCTTGAAAAGTATATTACAATATATATATATATATATATTAATATCCTTTTCTAGGGATAGCTTAAACATAATTTGAATTACAAATTTAAAAGGTTTGACAAGTTTATATTCATGAATTTCATCTGTACAATATTTACACAAAACAATATCTCAGGGGATTTTAGGTCTCTCGAGAAATGAAGTACGCTGTTACTGAATAATAGAAGAAGAATATCATTCAGATTTTTATGTAATTAACAAAATGAGCAAGTTTCGCAGCTAAATTGGAGTAAAGTCATCGAAACGTCGTGAGCCATCGACGATCTCACCTGGTTGGAAACCCGAGAGGCTTTCAGCAATTCTCTACACCGGGATAGCTGTCGCTCCACTGACAATATACTATGATTTATTACATTACTTTTACCAAAATATGAAAAGTCTTACAATCGACAAGCTAAATTTTTAAATGGCCATGTAGAACCCCTTAATATATCTGAACAACGTGTTCTTTATAGACTTAATTATAAATATTTTTATTGCATTATGCCGATTTTTTATTAGAAGCGTTAAATGATTTAAAGCAAATTTTGGAACTCCTAATTAAAAACATAGCATGATTTACAGGGTTTGGAAACAAAAGGCTTTGAATAATTAATCCAATTCCCGCAAAAGAATTTTAATGACACATCGCATATTAAAGCAACGTTAATAATGTTAACTTCAAATAAGATATTGATTGCTTCAAAAGTACCTTTTATTTTCTGTTAAATAAGCTTTGACGTATGTCATCTTAGCACATATATTTTTGAATGCCAAATTTATTCTGTAGTTTCCGTTTGTACTTAACCTACAGTTACGTATGTTGTGGTATTCAGTCCTAAGAGTGGGCTGATGCAACCCTCCAACCAATCTTGAGCAATACTTTTCATTTCCGCATAACTATCACATCCCACATCATCCCTAAAGTGCTTAGCGTATTCCCTCCCTGTCATCCCTCTTATGTTCTTACCCCACGACTTCCTCTAATGCAAATTTTACAAGAACCACATGTCTTAAAACGTGGCCTATTAATCTATCTCTTCTCTTGGCCAACGTCCTCCATATTGTTTGCTCTTCCGTATTCTGTTTAGAACTTCCACGTTTATATTCTATCCACCCATCTGATTTCCAGCATTCGCCCATAGCGCCCATATAATGTCACACTCCATGCGAGCTTAATATTCACACTTATATTACCCGTAAGTCAATTTCTCTTTTTTTACAAAAGTCTTCCTTGCCTGTGCTATCCTACTCTTTATATCTACTATACTTCTACCATCCCTAGTTATTACGCTTCCCAAGAAGCAAAATTCCTTATCTTCCGTCAAAATATTTCTTCCCAATCTAACAACCTTTGTTATTGCACTGTTTGCCATACTGCATTCCATTACTTTCGTTTTCCGTCTATTAATCCTCATATTGAACTCTTTCTCCAGGACCACGTTCATGCATGTTATTATGGTTTCCATGTCTTCTTCTGACTCCCCTAATATTACAATATCATCGGCAAAGCGTAGGGGTTTTATTTCTTCTCCTTGCAGTATGATTTCTTTATCATATTTCGTTTTAACTTTCTTCATTGCCTGTTCTATATATAAGTTAAACAGCATGGGCGACAGACTGCATCCTATTCTTACTCCTCTCTTGATTTCTGCTTTATTTTCTTGGTCTTCTATTCTAAATAATTGCTGCATGTCTCGTGTAGAGGTTATGTATTAGCCTCCTTTCTCGATATAGAGTGTTCCAGTTCACGTTATCAAACGCTTTTTCAAAATCTGTAAATGCCATGAAAGTAGGCCGGTATTTTCTTATTGTCTTCTAAAATTAGGCACAAAGGCAATATTGCTTCTCTTATTCCTATATTCTTCCTAAATCCAAACTGATCTAACTCGCATTCTATTTGACGTTCCATTCTCCTATATACTATTTTAGTTAATAGTTTTCATGCACCTAATTTTTCTGTGCTGTTCGCATCTATCAGCCCCAGCCTTCTTCGGTATGGGTATAATTATGTTTTTACTAAAATCTTCTGGTATTCTTCCTGTTTCGTATATTTCGCAAATTATCCCGAACAGCCATGATATTGCTTCTCCGCCTGATATTCTTATCAACTCTGCTGAAATGCAATCAATTCCTTGTGCTTTATCATAACTCAGGTCTTTCAGCGCCCTATCCAACTCTGACCTTAAAATTGTGTCCCCCAACTTTTCATCATCCACCTCTTCTTCTTCTATTACTGGCTGACCTAGACTTCCACCATGTTACAGCTCTACTAGATATTCCTTCCACCTTCCAACCATAATTGGCTTCTCATCCGCTCTCCTGATGTTCTAGCTAATATTTTTCCTCTCGCCGAATGTGCAGTATGATTTCTTTATCATATTTCGTTTTAACTTTCTTCATCGCCTGTTCTATATATAAGTTAAACAGCATGGATGACTGACTACATCGTTGTCGTATTCCTTTCTTGATTTCTGATTTCTTTTCCTTATCGTCTATTCTAATTACAGCTGCCTGTCTTCTGTAGCGGTTATGTATAAGCCTACTTTCTCGATATTTCATTTCAGTGCCTTTCAAAATTCTTAATAGTGTGTTCTAGTTCACGTTATCAAAGGCTGTTTCTTAATCTACAAATGCCATAAACGTAGGCCGGATTTTTCTAATTCTGTCTCCTAAAATTTCGTCCATATTCATATGCATGGTACAGATCTTTTCTAATTTAATCATCAGATTTTTAATTTGTTGTTAAAATATATACCACGTAACGTTGTTATATTTATGTACATATATTAGTGGTTAGAGATATATCCTAGACTCTAGAATTCAAATTATGGATCAGGATATTTATTAATATTGTATTTCATTGCGTTTGAATCAATTACGTTTTGAGAAACACTAACTACAGTAACCATTTTAGTAGATTCATCATATAATTCCATTAATATTCATTTCCTGTTTATAAAGACACTATGCATTTCACGCAGAATGCTTCCTCTTGCTTTATATGGTGAAAGGAAACGTGATCCACCTTGACCTACTAAGCTATAAGCACTTCACGCAGCATTCAGGGTGGACAAATGTACGGTCAGTAGTGACTTATCTGTATGTAACCAAGGAAAGTAGGCTTCACGTTTTCCAATAACTTATACTGTTAAAAAGTGACCTCGGAATGATATACAGCGCTCAGAAGAGACAAAAACCTATAACATGAATTACTTTTCTTCCCACTTTATCTGAAATACTCATACTAGGACAATTCATATGCGGTAAAATCTATGTGTTCAAGAACTTGTTTGAGGAAATAGTGTAAAAGTATGGATGCAAACGATTTGCCAAAACCTTAGTTCAATTTCAGAAGCGACACACTTTTAATTGAGAATTGATCGAATATTACATACTTTATTATAATAATAACTGATCGGGGGTCAATTGTTTTTTTTGTAACAGCGTTACAGCGGAATTCGCCATCATGTGACGAATACAATTGATTATTGGCATTAATCTCCATTTTTATATAAATCATAATTCTTGCTGTTTGATCTTACAGAATAGCTCCTAATATTAACATCTCAATAGTCGTCCAGTCACAAATGATTACTGGATCTTGAGTAACGATTCATCGTATGCTATTGTATGCAATATCAAATAAATATAAAATTATCTTTGAAATCTGTATGCATGTTATGTTAACAGTTTTATGTAGACTTTATGTCTGTATTAGAATAATTATGGTATTCAACTACAACTTCTAGAATGCGAATAGTATACAGGAACACAAAATAATGCGTAAGATTAAATTATATGAACAATTCAGTTACTCACATTTATATATAAATGATATATATATATATATATATATATATATATATATATATGTATATGTAAATGAATCGCCGTAATGTATGTACGCGCATAACTATTGAACGACTGCACCAAATAGGATAATTATTTTTTTATTGTGTTCGTTATTGTCAGAAGAGTTTAAAAAAATCGTACGGAGAAGTCTTTAAAATCTATCCTCCTCCATGGCTCTACAGCCCAATGAGGGCCTGGGCCTACCGAGTCGACTGCGGACTGTCATCTTGCATGACACATTTTGGAGTGACACGTGGTAAGCGTATCGATCCTCCAACAGTCTTAATCCCGGTACTAGCGACCATGACGACACAAACATCCAAGCCCATGCCAGGATTCGAACCCGGGACCCCTGGGTTGTGAGGCAGCAACGCTAGCCACTACACCACAGGAAAAAATATGAATATGAAAAAAATCTACGGGAAAGTTTCCTTTTATTCGTTTGATTCTCCAATTTGATTACTGGTTTCCTATACTCTCAACGGCTCAACGGATTTCAATGAAAATTTCAGGGTTTAAAACGGGAATTTCAACTTAAAATTTCGTGTATGTTTCATTTCGGTATCTTGCATAATTCAGAAGGTATTAATATAAAGATTTATAAATCAATTCAATTGCCGCGCGAAAGTGGGGTGTAAAAATAAACTGCGAGTTAATAGTCCTTTTATACGTTCTTATAGCATTCATCCCACTTACTGTGCTATTATAAGGTTAATTTTGACAGCATAGGTAGGGCGAGCATGTATTGTTGGAAGCCAACTGCGACTTATGTGGTTGCCGTAAAGCGATCATAAGCTCAACCACTGGAATGGACGGTCATGTTCATACAAAATTGATAATTTGATAATCAATTCTAAATAATTATCGTTTCTTTCGCAACAGCAAAACTTAGTGTGTTTTGATGAGTGTTTAGAGGATTATCGTCGTGTTATTAATTGTTAGCAATAAGAAAATTCCACCAGTGAGGCGTCAAATTTTCGGTTGGCGTACGTGTAACGCAAGTCGAGTTCATAATCTTTGAGACAATGAGCTGGAAGAAGAGCGTAGGCAGCGCTTTGAGGCAAACAGAACGGGACTTTATCAAGCGAGATCTACCACGATCCCATACCGTCGAGTTCAGGCGAGAGGGGACAAAACACGGCCAAACGTAACAATTACCTATGAACGCATGCCGTATAGCTTCCAAACGACTCCAAATTTTAGATATAATAAAGGCTCATATTTTATAGTGTATAATTTCAACCTGTGCTACATTATGACCTTTAATATGCGATTTAAGTAAAAATTCGTCCCCTAAGTGGGGAAGAAATTTTATTCTGTCGGAGTACAGAGTATTTTAGTCCTGTTATTGAACCCAGAGTATTTTTGACTCTCGAGATAATGGGGGTATATTTGAGGTTCATGTTGTGGCGTTTCCGATTCCAATTTAGTCATGTGTGGATCAAGAATTAAATATTGTACCGGGATAATATGAATAAACACCCGGGAAACGCCGGGTGTCCGTCTAGTGTAGTAAATAAATATAAAAAGGAAAGCGCTTGCTGGTTCCCAATCGAGTCAAATTGCAATATTGAATTTAGAAATTTATAGACGTTTTGACGAACTTTGGTTGTCCTCGTCAGTATTTATAACAGGCTGAAATAAAATGAACAAAGGTAGTACGAAACAAAGAATAACCAAAAGATGTGGGTAAAAAAGAATTTTTAATAAACCATCATACGTTGAGTTTAACAATACGTGTCTTGTTTTACATTTACAGAAAATTGATTGGTTATCAGAAATTAACTTCTAATTAAATTTTAGTTCTTATCTAAAATATCAAAATTAAAAGAGTGATTTAGTTCTAGAGAATGAATTTTTATAGTGGAAAAATTGAATATGTAAAGGAAGAGACGATAATTATAAATGGGATGGATTCTTGATGGATTTTTAGAAATTTTGAAATGTTTGCAGAAGTAAAGAGATTTGAGATATATATTAGGGGGATATTATTTATTTTAATGCATTATTAATATATTAATAATGAGCTTTTATAATAAAAAAGAAGAACTATTTACTTTTTCACAAACAAATTTACATCAATATTACAATGTTGATATTTTCAAACTTTCAGCCGGCAATTCTTTCTCAATTAACACTACATATATATTTACAAAAAAAGATACAAATAAATTTCTTAAAACTAACAATTCTCGATCTCTAATCTCTTATGGGCCTTCTCATAGAGCATAATATTACACACAAAATCTAATCGGACCTGGCAGTATAGGAAATCAGCAAAAAGTCACAGGAGTAATTACCATGTCATCATTATGGCCCTTCACAGGGACAATCTGGGATAATATTTCCGATTCGAGTAAATTTTAACTTACTGTTGTATTTTTATTATTTTATGTGGCAACACGGGATGGTGTAATTATGAAGTTAATTTTGAGTCACCGCAGTTTGTATTTTAAATTGAAAGATTGTGCGCGCTTTATTGACCATATTTCTCTGCTAGAATGGAAACTCCCTGAGAACATATATACTTAATGAACGTCATTGCTGTGGTTTTTTGTCTAACGTTATGGTAAGTAACCTTGCACCATATTGTTTATAATAACTTATTCGTTGCCCCAGCCTTTCGCGCAAATCACCCTATAATCATCTGACGAAAAAGCCTGCCATATAACTTCACTAATTCCTCCTATATCTAACTTAAACCTTTCATTTCCCCCTTTTTAAATTCTGTAATCTACCAGTACGGTTTAAACTTATGACATTCCACGCTCCGATTCGTATTAATGATAATTTAATTATTATGGTACTCTATTATTTCCTAATTCATAACAAAGCACAAGAACTTTAAATATAGTCTAATGAACAATTCATTAATGTCGCTCACTGGAATATATAAAATACTTTAGACATCCAAATCATTATTATAAAATTTAGCAGAGAAATTAGGTGAAAAACGAGAGAAGTATTTTAAAGTGGAGCAGTAAGATGTGGGATACTCAATGTGTTAATCATTTAAAATATTTTAAGTATTATATTGCTAGGTTTATATGTTGAACTTTAACTACGAAGAAATTTTATAATTAAACTTAATAAAAGTTACCCCAGATTATAGTACAGTAATTGCGACAGCAGTAGTTTCCTCACATAAAAACTTACGATTTTAAGTTGGAACCATAAACAGTTTTACGAAAACTTTATTAAGGAATGCAGCCTCTAACCGATGCTTCACTGTAGCTCATTCACGGAAGAAAGCTTTGTCTCTAGGCCTTGTCCTCCTTGTCATGTGAACTTGGCATATGCACGTGACAACATTGAGATTCCATACTCCGTCCTCAGTGGTCTTTGGTTCTTCGGACACGTTTCCGTTTTTTAAAAGTTAGTTGTTTGTATCTAACCATATCCCGAGTGTACTAATTTATCTCACTCACTCGAAGATGACCGATACAACTCACCTTCAATATTTTATTAATTTAAAGCACGCATAAATATTATAACTGAGCTATCCTACACGAAGGGAAATTATGAAGTCATATGTAATCGAAACCGGAAGTAAATAAGTCATTCACGTGCATATAAACTTTTAATACGTGTAGCAATACTGTGACGCGTATAAAAGTTCGTCGTATATTTTGTTTTATTCATATAAATTAATTTTACAATATTAAGCATTTGGTACAAAATTCCAAACAGTTCTGAGGTATTCCCCTTCCAGCAAGACAAAAACAGTGTCATATAACTTAAAGCCTGACAGGCGCAGTCTTTGTCTGCAAGTATTTTTGCCCGGCGAAAAACTCCAGGTCATCTGAAATTAGCAACAAGGTGGTTGACCCAGCAGATTGCTAGGGGTGGCCCCTCCCAAATTTTGAATTTTTGGAGAGGAAGGGTAGGGATATGGGGAAGATAGAAAAAGCGGGGAGACCAATCGCGTTTTAGGTTAGGTGAGTTCGGGTTGAAAAAGAAAAAAGAGTTGGAGGTGAGAGTTCAGTACGAGGAAACGGCTGGCTTCGAGTCTGAGAGGAGAAGCGATCTGACTAAGCGTGACAAATAAATGACACCACAATAAAAAAGGCCGGCACCTTCTATGCTGACCCGAAAGCTGCCTTTGTGTTAAATGCAGGGCTGCCGGTCAACAAGGAAACTAGAGGATGAATGTAAAGTCAGGAACCAAAAGGCAATAATCTCTCGCTCTCCTAAGCGTATAAACACGTAATACAGCCCTGAGTAAAGTAGATTAAATTTAATAAAGTCTCTTTCAATATTATTTATTTGGTTAGGGCTCAGCTGGGCAAAATAAAATTCATTAAAATTAATAAATTCCTTTTTTTTAATATTGTTGAATCTTTTACTTTTGTTAACAATAAAAATGTTATAAATTTGAAAGTTGAGATTTATTGGCGCCCACCCATTTAAATATACTTCTAATTTTTTAATGTACTTATAAATTATAAAACCCACTTCTCAATACGCAGACATACTTGCTTCTTGGCTCTATGACCTGTGACAGCCTTGGTCTCTTTAAGAATAATAGCCCATTCTTCTCTGCCTCATGCTTTGCTTATACAACTTTCCTCTTTCAATTATTCTTACGTTTACGATACAGTATTTGTTATTACATGTATTAATTACATGAAATAACTTAACGACCAGATACAGTGAAGCTTTTATTTACTTTATTCGACGTTTCGGTGCATATTCGCTCCTTCTTCAGGTTCTCCTTTCTGTAGAGGAGACATTTACATACAGTTAAAGTTAGAACTTGTTTAAATTAAACGAAAGCAAAAGAAATTGGACAAAAATAAACAAATTACCACATTAACATAATATCCAGTCATTAAAAACACTTAACATATTGAAATAATATACATAAATTTAGGGGGAAAGTCCAAGGCACATCAATACACTTGAATTCAAACCGCGGTCCAAACAAGACTGACAAGGGTTTGACCAAACGTCTGGGATTTACAATATCATGACCCTGACAACAAATTACGCGCCATCATATCAATATTAATTTTTAATACATAAACATTTTGATAAAATATGAAGAATAGCTTTCGATAAAGTAAAATAAATAGATAGATAGATAGATTTATTACAATGGGCTGAGCCCGGTGGAAACATACATTTAATATTCCAATAAAGGATTATAAGTTAAAAAATTATACTAATATAAACATTCAATATACAAATACTTAAAAACTAATTCGAAGCCTGAAAAAATTAAGTTAAACCATTTCCCTAATTCTGTCCCTAAATAATTGGTCACTCTTCGGAAAAGTCGTTAGTAGACTTGCAGGCAAATCATTCCAGTCTTTAAGGTCCTATTTACGGAGTATTTACCCACGCCCGTTCGTTGTCAATCTATGATTAATTTTAAATGGACGATCATTCCTCACTACATAGGTCGGTAAATGAATACGAGTTTTCATATGACTCCAGGCCGGTTCGTCAGTGCACAAAGCCTGGCCGTCATTCTCCTCCGAGCCTCTACAAATATTTACTTTATATATATATATATATATATTTTGCCCGGTTTTGAAGCCTGTCAACGCGTGTATCTGATCCCAACACACCGCCCCATACTTGAGGATAATCTGAAGTAAAGACCTTTAAGCGATGTCTTTGGTCTTTCGGGTACTTTTCCGCCCTCCACCCTTTCCCAGTTACTGAATTTATGTGTTCTCCTCAATTTACGTCTTTGCTCAAAGTTACGCCCAGATATTTACAAATGTCTACTTGTAATATATTTTCATCTCCTAATTTATATTCAACTTGAAAAGCGTTTCTTATTTTTGTAAATACAATCGATTTACTTGTTGCCGCGTTTACTTTCATCCCATTTTCGTCCGACCAACGTTGAATTCTGTTTAGATCAGATTGAAGAATATTTGCATCTTGAACGTTTCCAATTTTTCTGTAAATGATACAGTCATCGGCAAATAATCTTATCTGAGACTCAATTCCTATCGCCAAATCATTTATAAATACTAAGAACATTAGTGGCCCGATTACGCTTCCCTGGGGCACCCCTGACGTGACTTCAATTGGCTCAGATATTTCTCCATTTATCCGAACGCTGAGCTTTCTGTTATCTAGAAACTCGCGAATCCAGTTTAAAACTCTTTTCTCAATGCTCGATTTTTCCAATTTCATTAAAAGAATATGATGCGGTACAAGGTCAAAAGCCTTTGAAAAGTCAATTACAACAGCATTCATTCTTCCCCCCTCATGTTTCACATCAGATATACCTTGGCATACTGTCACTAACTGACTATCGCGAGAATATCCTGGTGAGAAAATTTACACAAATAATAACATACTAAGTGATACTTAAGTACAAATTATTCTTACAGTGACGGTGTTTAACAATTTAGAAAATCATAAAGTCCATTTACTTTATTGCAAAATAAATACATTGTAATAAATAATTATTTCATATATTTTTACTATTTTTAATATAAAATGAAAAATAAAATAAAAGTAAGAAATTAATGAACGTAGACTTTCCCGGTGAATAATCTGGATGAAATCTTCACGATTAACCAACCGGGCCAGGTATTTAAAAGAACACAACGTTTCTGCCGGGATGGGACAATTCGGCGCGGCCGATTCGGCGCAGCCACTTCGGCGCGGCCCATTCGGCGCAAGCCAGTTCGGCGCGAAACTCGCATAACATTATTAGACATAAAGCAGCCGTTTCGGCGTGAAACTCACTTAACATTACAATACATATAATTTCATATTTAGCAAAATTTTTAAATATATTCCTAAATACTTAATCAGTTGCAATATCTGAGAGTTGTAAAACATTAATAGTAAAACAAGCTATAAGTATGAATTCCACAAATATGGACTAAGCGTCGTAGGTTAATTTAATTAAATATTAAGCTACGTTTTTATGACAAATTATCTGGACTTTTCATTAATATTTGAAGATGCCAAATTATTTATTCATTTAACAATTTGTAACAATAACTCATGAGACTTTTGTGTTCAGAATAAAAATCGAAATATTTATCTTTCAATGAAACATAAATTTTATAAAAGTAGCGATTTAAATTTATTTAAATTACTTGTCTTTTAATAATAATAATAATAATAATAATAATAATAATAATAGCCGAATTGGTCTGATGTGATGCGTCTCACTCATGAGTCTAAAATAAATATTATATTTTACATCTGAAATTATAATATTTTTCTAATAAATCTTATGGTTGTTTCAATATGCATTCTTCCACAAAACTGAATAATTTTCACATTGAATTTTATATTTTTCCAAGTCCCATAAATGCGGATATTAAATGTTTTTGGCCAATATAACTGTAATTACAATATAAACAGATACCGAAATTATTAATTTTATTTTTAATATTTTAACATAGCTTAAATTATTGCAAGATTTTAAGATAATTTGGATATCATAATTCATTAAATCATGTCATAAGTTTGTATTATTTCTTACTGCGTAATTTTACGGGTAAATTATTAATTTCATATTAATCTTATCTGGGACAAAGTGTAACGTGACATATGTACACGTTACCGCGCATTTCTTTTATTTTCAAATATAGTAATAATTCGCGCGTAAGCAACGTCTCTGGTATGTTAGCATCTCCCTGGTTGGAAACAGAAATATCTTTGAGTTCGCAAATATGTCATTTCCATTTATTATTATTTTTCGCGTGATTTAATTAATTTAAAAGTGTAACATTAATATACGTTTGATGTTAAATTGTTGACCACAAAGGAAATTAATACTGGTCACAAATAGTGAAAATTACAATGAATAAACAGTAACGAAAAACAATTGAAGTTATATTTTCTTTGAACTGAACGTATTGTTGATGTCTGTATTCCTTTGCTTTGCTTGGACCTGGATGCGTGTGAGACATCCAAGGGAGTGTATCACACACGACGATTCATTGTCTGTATACATTTATATATATAAACAATTTATTTAATTAGTTAATTGAATAAATTTACTTGAATAATTTTAATTCATATGTCAACCGAACTTATTGTTTCCATGTTTATTAATTATATTCATTTCAAATATTACATGTACTTTGTACGTTGAATCGAGAGATATCAAACTCGCCCGTGGCTGACGACCAGTGACGTCACGTCAGGACCAGGCCCCGCTTGCATTTCCCGAGACGCGAACCAAAGCACCAGATCCTGCCCTCTTTCCAGTCCATCTTACTACTGGTGCAACAGAACCAGCTACAACCGGTACAGCAATACCGAGGAAAAACTACTGGCAAAAATATTATACCCATTAGGCCTGAGATATAGAGTGCTCGTGTTTTCTTCATGCATTATAAAACGGTTTAACCATTTTGTAAAAATATAATAAAAGTTGTTTATTCGTTTTCATACGAATATTTATTTATGTAATGTCGCATAAATAAATTGGCGCCTCAACGTTCGGCTCGAGTTTACAAATAGAGAATAATTTGTCTCTTGAATAAATTGACTACCCATGTAAAAGAAATTTTTGCCATTAGTTTACCGAGGCTTACATCTTAGTAGTAAGCACAGCAACACTACTGAATTGTTACAATATTTGCTACACTATAAGTTTAAGATTTTGGGGGAATATACTTCAATTGTATTGTGATTTATGATATTGAGGTCAGGCAAAATAATAGAATTTAATATGTCGCAACATAGTGAGGAAATTATTAGCAGTGGAGGCAATTTGGCAGGAGGCGATTTAGTAGATATCGAGTCGACACGAAAGTTCGGTGAAGGTGATCGCGGCTTAGTTAATGTAGAGGGAACGTCAGATAGGAGAAGTAAAGAGTCTACGTTTGAGGGAGATTTTAGTTATAGAATGATGGAGATTTTAAACGACTTGAGTAAAAAAATGGATGAACAGAATAAGTTAAGTAAAGATCTTGAAATCAAGATGAATAAGCAATTCGAAGACTGGAACAATAGGTTAGAAGTGAGACTGGATTCTTTAGAGGGAGCAATTAAAGCTGTCGAAATGAAGTGTAATATTCGGGAAATAGAAGTGACTGAGAGCTTAACTCACTTAGAACAACGAATGATAGATCAGGAACAGAATATGGAAACGCTGCGCAAAGAATGCGATTATACAAATGGGAAATTTGAAGAGAAATTGGCTGCTATAAATGAGAGGATTAACAGTATTCCCGGTAGTGCGGATGAGTCTCAAACCATGTTGCCGAGAAAACTGGAAAAATGTGAACGAATTATCGTAACAGAAATAGAAAGGAAAATGGAAAAAGCGAAATCCGAAATAATGGATCAAGTAAAGAGTAAATTGGGAGCACAAAAATCCTGTAATCAACGTGTAAGTGAACATGAAAGAATAGAAGAAACGAGGACACAGCTAGCCGGTACAGGAGGAGGTGACACTGATGATGAAGAGGAAGGTAGTGGGAAAGGCGTCCATCATGCTTTACTGGCAAAAAGCAAGTCGGAGAAGAAGGAGTCTAGTTTAAACTTCAATTTGTGTAAAGAAATTGAGATACCTAAATTTGACGATAAAGTGGGAGAAAATCCACGGAAGTTCTTATTGGATTTCGAAGAGTTTGTGAAAATAAAAGAAATTCCTCCTGAATTTCTAAACATATGGTTTCGGAAATGTCTTGGGGAGAAAACAACCATTTGGTTTGAAGCAGTGGGTGAAAATGCCCAGAACTATGATGAACTGAGGCAGAGTTTCCTAACCAGATATTGGAGTTATGAAAGGCAAGCTGAAATAGTGAGAAAATTTTACATTCCGAACTTTGAAAGAAACAAAGGGTTGAACAGGGAACAGCACCTTTTAAGAGCACATAACGAGAATAAATATTTAGATCATCCTTTGCCTCCGCGAAATTTTGTTATGGCGATGAGCAGACATTTCGGATCAGAAATTTTAAAACACGTCATTACAGCAAGAATTGATACTGTGGAAGAGTTAGCTAACATCTTGAATGCATGGGAAAACATAGATAGAGATCAATCTGTGAAAACTAACATAAATTCTGCTGGGACGGGAAACGAAGAAAAGTGTTCGAATATGATTAATATGAACAGAAACCAGGCGAACAAGTGGTACGAAGAGAGACGAAACGACAGATGGAATCGGAATTGGCAGGGAAGAAATGTGAGAGAAAATCATAGAGACTGAATTATCTGTTATGGAGAAATATGTGATGAATGTTAAAATCATAATTTAACTAAATAATTGGAGATCGAGGACGACCTGTGCTGCGTCGTTGATTTTATTAAGTTTTCTATAATGATTTGTTCCTGCCAGAGCGCCATCTCATTACTCAAAGTTTGTTCAAAATATTAAGTGAAGCTAATGTAAAATAGATCAGCTGATCGACTAGCGTAAATATTCTGAGGTATTGTTAGAATGCACAGGGAGTATCTATAGAGAAAGATCTTTGACACGTCAGCTGTTTGCGACGAAAGAATTGTTTGTTGAATGCTTAGTTCACAAGTTTAAAATCATATGGAAAATTAATATTTACAATATAGGAACAATGTTTGTATCTCATGTAAACGGCTTATAATGCGTGAAGATTTATGTCAACAATATAACATTATTGCATACCACGGAGTATTGAGAAGTATATTACCATTTGAGAATAGATGTAACAACTTCGCATATGGATAAGGTATTAACAAAAAATTATTAAACGTTCCGTTTAATAATTTTTGGCGGTACGGGAGGGGTATATGTAACGTGACATATGTACACGTTACCGCGCATTTCTTTTCTTTTCAAATATAGTAATAATTCGCGCGTAAGCAACGTCTCTGGTATGTTAGCATCTCCCTGGTTGGAAACAGAAATATCTTTGAGTTCGCAAATATGTCATTTCCATTTATTATTATTTTTCGCGTGATTTAATTAATTTAAAAGTGTAACATTAATATACGTTTGATGTTAAATTGTTGACCACAAAGGAAATTAATACTGGTCACAAATAGTGAAAATTACAATGAATAAACAGTAACGAAAAACAATTGAAGTTATATTTTCTTTGAACTGAACGTATTGTTGATGTCTGTATTCCTTTGCTTTGCTTGGACCTGGATGCGTGTGAGACATCCAAGGGAGTGTATCACACACGACGATTCATTGTCTGTATACATTTATATATATAAACAATTTATTTAATTAGTTAATT
>CM067377.1:3066904-3130692 GCA_034510155.1 Eucriotettix oculatus | reverse complement strand
TTTTACGCGAAATGCAAAGGATAAATATTAAGAAGAACCCAATATTTATTTTTCCCAGATTAAATTTATGATAGCGCTGGCGTTATAATTTGACGTCCATATTTACTGAATTATAAAGCATAGTATCTTATGGAATAATGGCTGATTTGACATGTAATTAAGAATTATTCCTGAGTAAGTAGATATTTTTATAGCAATTGGCAGAAACAATAACCAAAACATCAAGAAAATTGACAGAGTGATCTTTTTCAATTCAATTTTAAAGTTTCTTTCAGTGTTGTAATTATTAAAAGTATTGAGCAAATGGTTTATGTGGAATCTGAGAATGATACTAAAAAGAATTCATTCTTGAAATATCTCAGTGGTTTTAAATCTAAAGATGTAATACATAAGGCTTCCAAATCTCACATAATTTGCGCGGATAACGACAAAGAAAAATTCCCAAGGTAGAACCAATGATTTCGTGATAGTAAATGTTCTTGAACGAAACATAAGTGGAATTTATGATTACATTTATTAAGATAAGAATTTTGATAAAATAATTTTTGTCAATTTCGAAAAGTAGTTATCCCATCTATTTTTAAAACTTGGGGTAAAAATTAAATAAGAACTCTTCATCTAATGATAAGAAAACATGATCATTAGTGACGTTTAAATGGTCCAAAAACTTAAAGGACGTTTTGACTGTAAAATTATTTTCCTTATTAAGAGAATTATATAAAAATATAGAAATGTTATGAAGAGGGCTGCTAGCAGAAGAAACGATAATTCTGAAAGATAAATTATATGCTAGAGCATAGGCTCTGGCACTATTATCAGAAGTTAAAAACTAGGAGTTAAAAAGTGCTACTATCCACAAGTCTTTTCAATTTAATTTCTAATTGATCAATAACTAAAGGAATGGATTTAATTTTTATTGCAAGTTCTATGTATTTATTTGTCTGGTAATAACGTTTCAACTTTATAAAACTATTTAGTCAAATTCCTTTGGCAGATTCACTAAAGATAACATTAGGATTATTAGAAATGTACATTTTGGTGTTTTGCACAACTTATGATAATTTTCTATACAGAATTAACTCATTGTTAAAGTTTTCCATTGTAATTATGGAACTAACAATACGCTTATTCTTTGTAAGTGTTATTTCAGCCTCGTTGCTTGTGCGACATGCACAATAAATTTTTATCCATTTCAATTTCTTTTTTCCGTTAATAATTTTTCATTTTTGACATAATTGTATTATACATATATATTGTAAATATTCATTTTTATTATAATCGTAAAAGATGAGGTTTTAAAATTTAAGAACGGAACGTCGTGAACAAACTACTGTTAATAAAGTTTATATCACTTTTTTCTGATATATAGGCTGTTTTTCATTTTATTAATATTAATATAAGATGTGTATTTGTATAAAATAACTTATTTGAAACAAATGTCCACGATATTCTCGTTTATCGCCACGTAATGTCCCCGCGCCCAACCTTGCGCCGAACTGGCTTGCGCCGAAACGGCCGCGCCGAATAATTCTTGCGCCGAAGTGGCTGCGCCGAATCGGCCGCGCCGAATCGTCCTAGACCCACGTTTCTGCGGCCATCTTCTGCCACCGTCTTGAGGCTATATGACGTCACGCTGAATGCGCCGTATTTATACCCTCGGAGTCACCTGATCCATGTGCCGATCCGATTAGTCCTTGTGCGTCACCTGTGGAAGGCCTGTCTGTCAACTGAGCTTGTATATCACTTATTTTTGTGATAATGGGATCCAATGCATTACTGACATGGTAGCCAGAGTCTCTGTTTATGAAATGATTATGTGTTTTAATTTCGATGGCTACCAATATCACGATATCACGACATTTATGACCGTGTTTCAATTTAATTGTATCCGAAAAATGCATTTTATGTCCCGTTATCAAAACATGCTCAGCATCAGCATATTGTTTCAAGCGAACGTACCTTTGGTGTTCAGTGCAACGTTGCTCTATCGTCCTCAGGGTTTGACCAATACATAGTTGGCAGTCACATGGAATTTGGTACACTCCAGCAGTTTTCAAACCAATGTCATCTTTAATGGAGCCCAGAAGCTGTTCTATTTATTTTGTGGGCAAAAAAAGTGTCCTTACGTTATGTTTGGCCAATATTTCTACTGATTTTTGATGACTTTTTTTTTTGCATACAGAAGAAATGCCAGGGCTATTGGTTGTAATTCATGTTTTATTTCCTTTTTCTTTCTGTTCAAAACCCTGTTAATTTCTATTCTCGAGTAACCATTATTGATAAATGTTTGCCGCAAATGTGCAATCAGCGAGAGCATCACATTTTTTACTTTTCTCGCCCCATATTTTATGATTGTTCAATTTCATCATATCCGCCCGATGTAATTAAAACGAGTCAAGAGTTTTACTTCATATAAGCACATACTTTAAATAAGCATATACATAAAGTAAATTACACTCAAACATTCAATTATATTGTGGTACTTTTGTAGGTTTATGAATTTTAATTGGGGACGGGGAATTATGATTTTGAATGCCTGACTAACCTGAGTGGACTCCTCTCCAAGCTGTTTTGATCTCCACGCCCTGACCCCAAACTTGAAATTTCAAGCCGTGGCCGTGATTTTACGTCGTTGACGTCGATGTATTGACGCCGTAGAAAATTGATCGTTAATCTTCTTTTTGGAAGACACGTGCCTGTCTTGTTTCTATTACTGGACACGCGGGTCGCAGTGACTGTTTTGTTCAATCGCTAACAATACAGAGTAGCAGAGTCTCCAAGCACCAGGTCTTCCACAGTTCTGGATTTCACCAGCCTCGTCCAATGAACTAATACCGAACCTTAATGTTTCCATCCTGGCTAATGATATGACTGTAATTCGTCATTTAAACAACCAATCGCGTTCATCATTGTCCCGAATCCATCTAGCTTAGATCTAACTCGTGTAGCATATATATTCAATATTTTTAATAAGAAAATTGTATTAATTTTTGTGTGATACGCAATCGCGTACCGCAATTTTTATAAGGAGAAGAAACTTGAAACATATTTTTGGTCTGATTAGCGAGTAATAATTTCCGAAAATACACATTCATATCTACAAAAAATTGGGTATGCGCGACTCCGAGCTTTATGTAACGTGCCTCACTTGTCTGCCTTGCGAATTACAAAACATGTTGCTTTATTACTAACTAATTAAATGTATAACTACGTAAATAAAATGCTAGTTAAATTTAAGTATTATTT
This sequence comes from Eucriotettix oculatus, assembly GCA_034510155.1. NCBI lineage: Eukaryota > Metazoa > Arthropoda > Insecta > Orthoptera > Tetrigidae > Eucriotettix > Eucriotettix oculatus. The sequence continues at coordinate 3,127,446 of CM067377.1, read as the reverse complement.
CACGCATAACATATATATTCTCTTCGGACTCACCTACAAAAATGTGTATTTAAGTAATGATACTTTTTATTTATTTTCGCGAAAGTCGTTGGCGCCGCCTCACGTATGCAGCGGATAAGGTACTATGTCCTTGTGACGGCCGCGTCTACGATGTTCGCGAAAAACAATTAAGATACATAAATGAAATGTGGAGTTACATGTAAGATACATAATCATCCCGCTTAACAGCCTACATGAGGGCGTAATCTATCATATTGCAAGTTCTATATGTCATTTGGTTAGAACCTGTTTGGCCTCAAATGGGGAAGGAAGGATATGAATTTTTTGAAAGATCGATAAAAAACTTCTCTGGCCAAACACCAAAATTTGATGGCAGTCAGATGGATTGTAAAGGAACGCATAGTGGAGGAACATGAAGGCGCAGAGCAAATGATTGAGATCTTTCTTGGTCGTGGGGGAGGTGCTAAGGAACGTAAATCTTCAAACGATTGACACAAAACTGCTCTGGGTGAGCAACACTAAACATCAAAATTTCACGGCAATCATATGAATATATATGAACGCATAAGACAAACATTATAAGACGCAACGCAGTCGTTTGAGGGATGGTATGGTTATTGCGTTCATTAATTTGCAGACGTTCATATGTTTTTAGGTAACAGAACGCAAATGTTCTCAGACTTTTCAGGTTTCTTTAAGTTGCGTAGTTTCAGCTGATGCCATTGCTATTTACGATTACGTTCTCACGTGCGCCTGTGTATGTTGCAGGTCATTAATTGACAGAAAAGGAAACTGGAGATGTATGCGGGCAGGTTGGGTAATGATAGGAATTTAACTTATGTCTCAACGAACTGAGGTCATTGCACTTTGTATATTAAACTTCAAGGTAGTACTTACGAAATATATATATATATAATAACCAGACAGTTGGATGCAATTTTACAGTTGTTACAATTATTCCTGTGCAAATAAAATGCCCGAAAGTGTCAAATATTGATATTGTTTAATGATGACTTTATAAATATTGTGAATTCCCACTTTCTCTCGCGCTTCGGAGGAGAGGGAACTCGGTTCTTTTGGACCCGAGGAGTGCGGTCTATTCCATAATCAGCATACGGACAGATAAAGCAAACAATTTCATTTATTGGAACACGTTAACACATACAAGTTTCTTTTCTTTTTTTCTAACGATCGCCGAACAGAGCGCCCAACTCGGGATGTAGCAGGCAGCGAACAGGTTTCAGGCAGCAGCAACGGCGACGATTCAGCACCTTTCTATTGGTATGTGATGGCGTCCACTCCTGCAGCGACTCCCGCGAACGGCAGCACCCTGTATTGGCTAGACGAGTTAAATTAGTAACACTTCTCCTCCTATATTTAAGTTCGGACGGTTAAATCAACCACGTCCGTCCGCTACGATGTCTCGAGCTCAATGTCTGCGTTATGGCTAGGTCAGCCACGTCCGTCCGCTACGATGTCTCAAGCTCACTGTTTGCGTTATGGCTAGGTCAGCCACGTCCGTCCGCTACGACGTCTCGAACTTCAATGTTTGCGTTATGGCTAGGTCAGCCACGTCCGTCCGCTACGACGTCCCAAACTTCACTTTGCGTTATGGCTAGGTCAGCCACCTCCGTCCGCTACGACGTCTCGAGCTTCACTGTTTCGGTATTCTTCTTTTTTTTTCTTCCTTGCTATACAATCCATGGAATATTTATTTTACAAAGATGAATTAAATAATCAAATTCCAAGTATGATTTAAATTTATATTTCCTTTTCTATTTGTCAAATCGATTAAAGTTGCATTAACATCGCAAGTGATAGCCGGCTACGTAATGACTGCGTCACCGGTTACGTAGTGACTACGTCACCCGCAGACGTTCGCATGCAATTTCTAATATACATCGGAATTTAGCACGCCAAGAGTTTTTATAATAAATCCCAAAATTGTAACGGGTCGTTACAATATAGAATAAGCTTCAATGTACTACATAAAATAGTATTTATCAACTGATTATCATAAAAAATTACCTGAAACTAAGCATTCCTAATTTTCCCTTGAAACAGAGTCCATTTGAATTGTTATCTGAAAAAAATATTAACTTCAACTTTTCAAAATATGTAATAATATCCGTTTCATTTTTTAAAAAAGTCAATGTCGTTTGTGTAGAGACCAGTTCCATGTAATACTATAAACCTAACCATTATTACTGAATACGCGGTGTCTAAATTATTGAAACAAGCACACACTACATACTTTATGTTTATTAACATACATTTCTTGTAACTAGTTAAGATAATAAAGAACTAACTAATACGTAATTTGAACATATTGATACAAAACCAATTATAAACACTCATAATACAAAAATATAATAGTACAAGGGAAGAGGCCGTTTAAATATTTATTCACTTCCAAACATCAGATATTGTAACTAATGGCGTTAATTAATTTCAAGTCAATAGAAAAGTTGTTAGTTTAAATTGATATGTCACCGGCTAATTATAAAGTAGTTTTAAAAATTATTGATATATTTTATAAAGTTTGAGACTTTTCCTTAAATTGACCGCTATTCAACTCTTCGTAGGCGTCGTACTTTTGCGTGTAAACTACTGAGCATTCATATGCTTCGTATGTAAGAACCTTATATTATAGAAGATGTAGTTTTCTAAAATTAGTTCATTGCGAAATTAACGTAGTTATAGTCAAATTATATTATTATAATGGTCATTTAAGATTTCCGCGCCATTCTTTAAATTTGTTTAAATAACTTAGTTGCTCGGGATTTTATATAAAAGTAAATAAAACCTTAATATTCTCAAAACTCTCATAGAAATAATTTAAAAAAAAAAAATAGTTATTTTCAATCAAAAACTTCGCATCGAAAGCTTAAAATTTTTTTATGTAATTATTTTTCTATCAACATGTTTAAATAACGCAGAAAAATGTTTTTTTAATTAAAAAAGGACATTTAAATAATTTATTGAGGTAGTGTTTCCAAGCATATAGGAAATTTTTTTTCATATGTTATAATCTAGGTAATTGCTGGGGCAACGCATAAGTTATTACAAACAATATAATGAAAGTTTAATTACGATAACGTTAGAAACAAAACCACAGCCTATGACAATTATTAAAGTTTATATGTTCATAAGTGCCGCAGAGAAAAATAAATTGTGAAAATCTACGAAGAAATTGAATAAATAATTAAGCATGTCAGGGTAAACGCGAATTTGATAGTAATGGGTGACTGGAACGCAGTAATAGGAAAGGAAAGAGAAAGGTAACGTAGTTGTGGACTATGGACTTGGGGAAATGAATAAAAGGGAGATAGGCTAGTAAAATTTTGCATGGAGCACAGTTTAGTCGTGACGAATACGTGGTATAGGAATCATGAAAGCAGACTATCCACAAGGAAGACGCCGGAGGACACGGACAGATATCAATTAGATTATATAATGGTTAGACAGAGGTATGGAAATCAGGTATTAAACTGTAGGACGTACCCAGGAGCAGATATAAACTCTGACCATAATCTGCTGGTTATGTAATGCAGGCTGAAAATGAAGAAACTCAAGAAAGGAATTAGAACAAAAAGATGGGAAATAGAAAAACTGCAGCAACAAGGTGTGCTTCAGAGTTTCAAAGAAGATAACAGGAGTAGATTAATAGAGAAAGGAGAAAGAAACAACATAGAAGATAAATTGGCACTCTTGAAGGAAGAAATGACTGGAGCAGCAGAAGATAAAATAGGAAGAATAGCTCAAACCATTAAGAAAGCATATATAACATAAAAAATAATAAAAATGATTGATGAAAGGCGTAAATATAAAAACGCTAGAGATGAAAATGGTAAAGAGTAGTACAGACGGTTAAAGGATGAGATAGGAACTGCAAATCAGCCAAAGAGGCTTGGTTACATGAGAAATGCAAAGCAGTTGAAGATTTCATGCTGAAAGGGAAAAAAAACGCAGCTTATAGGAAAATCAAAAAAACATTCGGCGAGAGGAAAAATATTAGCAAGAACATCAGGAGAGCGGATGGGAAGCCAATTATGGATAAAGAAGAAAAAGCAGAAAGGTGGAAGGAATATCTAGTAGAGCTGTAACATGGTTGAAGTCTAGGTCAGCCAGTAATAGAAGAAGAGGAGTTGGATGATGAAAAGTTGGGGGACACAATTTTAAGGTCAGAGTTGGATAGGGCGCTGAAAGACCTGAGTTATGATAAAGCACAAGGAATTGATTGCATTTCAGCAGAGTTGATAAGAATATCAGGCGGAGAAGCAATATCATGGCTGTTCGGGATAATTTGCGAAATATACGAAACAGGAAGAATACCAGAAGATTTTAGTAAAAACATAATTATACCCATACCGAAGAAGGCTGGGGCTGATAGATGCGAACAGCACAGAAAAATTAGGTGCATGAAAACTATTAACTAAAATAGTATATAGGAGAATGGAACGTCAAATAGAATGCGAGTTAGATCAGTTTGGATTTAGGAAGAATATAGGAATAAGAGAAGCAATATTGCCTTTGCGCCTAATTTTAGAAGACAATAAGAAAATACCGGCCTACTTTAATGGCATTTACAGATTTTGAAAAAGCGTTTGATAACGTGAACTGGAACACTATATCGAGAAAGGAGGCTAATACATAACCTCTACACGAGACATGCAGCAATTATTTCGAATAGAAGACCAAGAAAATAAAGCAGAAATCAAGAGAGGAGTAAGAATAGGATGCAGTCTGTCGCCCATGCTGTTTAACTTATATATACAACAGCGATGAAGAAAGTTAAAACGGATTATGGAAAATGAATCATACTGCAAGGAGAAGATATAAAATAGCTTACGCTTTGCCGACGATATTGTAATATAAGGTAAGTCAGAAGAAGACTTGGAAACCACAATTAATGGCATGAACTACGTACTGGAGAAAGAGTTTAATATGAGGATTAATAGAGGGAAAACCAAGGTAATGGAGTGTAGTATGGGAAACAGTGGAATAACAAAGGGTGTTAGATTGGGAAGGGATATTTTGACGGAAGGTAAGGAATTCTGCTACTTGGGAACCGTAATAACTAGGGATGGTAGAAGTATAGTAGACATAAAGAGTATGATAGCACAGGCAAGGAAGTCTTTTGCAAAAATAGAGAAACTGACTTACGGTTAATCTAACTGTGAATATTAGGTTCGCATGTAGTGTGACGTTATACGGATGCGAAACGTGGTCGGTAGGAGTTGCAGAAAGGAAAAGAATAGAAGTCTTTGAAATGTGGTGCTACAGCCGAATGCTGAAAATCAGATGGGTGGATAGAATCACGTACGAGGAAGATCTAAACAGAATAAGGGAAAAGTGAACAATGTGGAGGACGTTGACTAAGAGAAGAGATAGATTAATAGGCCACGTTTTAAGACATGAGGGTCTTGTAAAATTAGCATTAGTGTAAGTGTGAGGGGTAAGAACAGAAGTGGGAGGCCAAGTAGATTAGGGAGAATGAGCATTGTTCTAATTATAAGGATATGAACAGGCTTGCGCAAGATAGGTTTGCATGTAGTGTTGCATGAGACCAGTCTTAGTACTGAATACCACAAAAAATGTAGGTAAAACAAAGTATATTCTCCTCAAACAAATGATATATTTTTAACCTTTCTTTGAGAAGTATGTTGATATAACTTCGTATCGAACCTGAAATATTTATTTCATAACATTGTCACTTTTCTTAATCTTCTGTATGAATTTATATTTATACATTACATATTTGAGAATACTTAGCAATTGTATAAATAATTACCCACTTCAATTTCTCTTTTGGTGTTTATTTTAGATTTTACAGGACTCAAAATGCGCTGTTTTTACAATTCCACATATGGAGTTACAAGTGAGTTGGTCAGAGAGGAGTGGGGATAACAATCATGTTCCGAGTGCTGCTATTTGCTGCTCTATCTATATTATGATTCTCTATGAACTAAACAACGCTCTGTCAGTGTCAGTGTCAATGGGAACGAAAAATTAATAATGACGATTGCGTCCAGTGAACTTAAATTTTGACCGACGTAACTAATTCATTTTTTTAAGGTTGTTTCCTAAAAACTGCTCTGTTCTCTCTTAGTGCACCCTGGTTTTAATCTCCTCGCCCCGCCCACATCTCTCCTGGTGAGCGTGCACTTTCTACTTCCTCCTTATGGAGGGTAGGCTTCTGAATATTGTTTATTTCGGCAAGTGTCGTACATAACCTTGGGCCCTGCATAACAAATTGCTGTTATGAAGTCACTTGCCTCAATTGTTCCGGCTTTCGGAGGTTCGCGATAAATACTTCATCTTTTCCGCAGGTCCAGGCGTCAGGTCAAATTTTATTTTTCCCACGGCTGACCAGATGGATTCCTGGTAAATACCATCTGTCGCTCATGTCTTTGGCAGCCTAGCCTTGAAGCTACCTCGTCCAATCATATTGCACCGAACCTTAATGTTTCCGTTTTCTGGCCGAGGAGATGGCTGTAATTCGTCATTTAATTAACCTATCGCGTTCATTCATGTTCCCGACTTCGTCCTGCTTAGGTCTAAATACTTATATACATAACAAATAAGAAATAAAAAAATACAATTTAATTAATCTAATGTGGTACCACAACATATATACGGAAAAGTACACAGAAACAGTCAATTTTATTTATAAGGCTAAGGTTCTTGAACCACCATATCAGTCTGATTAGCGTGTAGTGATATATATATATATATGCAACCCTGGTCTTCAAATAACGTACCTCATTCATATGTATGGCGATTTATTTAAAACATTTTGCATTATCATCCGTAATTGAAAAGTGTCATTACATATGTAAAATGTTAGATATATTTAAAACATATAATAATGTCGCTTGACAGGCTTCGTGATGTCTTAATCTACCATTTTGCAAGTTCTATATGCCTTAGGGTAGAACCCTTCTGGCCTGGAGGGAGGAAGGAACCTATATCTTTGAAAAATCGACAGAAAAGTTCTCTGGGGTGAGCACAACTGAACACAAAAATTTCATGTCAATCTTATGTAAAGGGACGCCTAAAGGGACAAACGTAAGCCGAAACGCAGTCGTACGATGCACTGCATACATTGCCTTTTATTTATATAGATATTGTAACTAATACTACAATGGTGGTCGTATTTGAACTTTGCCCTAAGCCGTAAAATAGGATAAATCTGAGAAAAATAAAAACATGAAATGTCTTAGGAAATGGAACGGCCCGTTACAATATACATATTAGTTGAAGTATTCTATTTGTATTTACCTTTAACATTTACGAAATTCCAGTTACATTTGTAAGCATCAAAACAGTTTTTAAGTCTGATTTCTCTATAATTGATATTACACTGGTCAGACACTTTTTAATTTCATTCCAGATGGGTTTCATGTTATAATCACTATTAATAATGGAATCGGTATGCTTTTTTCGTGGCTACCATTCTTGCTTGCTTTGAATGTATGAAAGTTAGGAAGACTGATAAAAAATAGTTTGTCAGACAGGCAGATGGGATTGAAAAGAATGTATGAAGTTGATAAGTTATAAATCCAGCTTAGTAACGGGGAAGAGAGTAAGAAGTTTGATGAAGAAGAACGTATTTGTGTATTGTTAGCGATTTGCAGAAGTTTTGGAGGAGTTATGAAGTTTATCATATATAAAGGGACAGCTGAATGTTGGAGGCAACTAACGCAATCAACGTGGCTTCACCTGTCCAGCTGGACTTCTGAGACGCAACTGAGATATCTTCTGGGCATATTCTTATAATTATTGGTAAACAAGTAACAAAACATTAAATGGCACCATCAATCAAGTAATGATAAGTATAAAATGTTTAGTCCACAATTTCCAGACTAATAGCTTTTCATAATTATAACTGACCTGAAATATAAATTAAACTACAATTGAAAAGAAAAATGAATATGCTACGTTGTACCGCAGTTTTCCTTAGTGTAATAAGGTCATGATCGCCAGCTGCTTCCAACTATAATTGTTACAACTAAAGGCATGCATATTAAGGCATGTCACTTCCATACTGAACAGTAGCCTTAAGGCAGTTTCTGGACTTGTACCCGCAGAACTGGTTCTGTCGTCCGACCTTCCAATGATCTTCAACAATGTCCTTTATCCTCCTGTAAGATGTACGAGCACAGGTGTGATTGTCAGCCCGTCAACCTTTGTCTGTTAATTTCATTCTAAGACCTTCTGGACGAGGAATGTAATCCGGAACCATTATCCTTTAATAGAAGTATCTCAATAAAACAAAAAATGCCCGTGGTTCAGGTTTAAAAGCACAGTAGTCGAATTTTTAAACTTCTGCTACCAGAATGATCAACAGCTTAATAACTCACATAGAAACTCGTATCTGCAAAAGTGAGAGCCCATAACTAACAGAATTAAAAAATATAAATATAGGGTACTGCCTAAAGGCAGGTCCGCTAGAGACAAGTTCCTCTTCCAAGGTAAAATATTGCTAGCGGTCTTTTCCCGTCGCCGGATCCTCTCAGCGGGATTTGAACCCGTGTTAAAGCTGGGATTATCAAGAAGTAAAATCCTATAAGTATCAAGGCTCAGTGGTAAATGGAAGTAATAAGATCGAAGAGGAAATTAAGTAAAGAATTGCTGCAGGGAATAGAGTATACTTTGCAAATAAAGATTTATATTAAACCAAATTACTCTCCAAACCTGCCAAAATAAGACTTTATAAAGCCACAATAAGGCCAATAGTCATGCCGCAGAAACATGGACCCTCAATAAGGCAGAAATTCAAAAGCTAATGGTTTTCGAAAGAAAAATTCTGAGAAGGATATACGGACCCATTAAGCCAGCAGAAAATACCCGGAGACAAAGATATAACCATGACTTGGATATGCTAATAAAAGCGAATAACATAATAAATGAAATCAAAGACTCCAGAATAAGCTGGCTGGTTCACGTATATAGAATGAATGATGATAGTTTACCAATGGAACCCGTTGACATTAAAAACAAGAGGAAGACCAAAAATAGATGGAGGGATGATGTTCTGCAAGATCTTAAGAAGATGAACATCAAGAATTGGACGGAGAAGGCTATGAATAGAAAAAAGTTGGAAGCTATTATAGTGTAGGCCAAGACGATGAAATAAATCGTTGTAGCGCCTTCTGAGAAGGAGAGTTACAGCTGGCATGATGATGTATGCTACGACGCACAGCATGTTTTACCTTTCTGGGGATCGAACTCGGAATCTTTCTGTTGTGAGGTTGCGAAGGTAGCCATTACACCAGAGGAGGTGAAACTAACATATTATATTTTAGCTCCGTCGAACAACGTATTATCATAATTTCTATTAACTGTGTAATTCTAAGGGTGACTAAATTCAGCTTATTAACTATAAGAAGAAAGTTCAAACAATATCACTCTAATAAAGGCAAGTTATTGTGTTGCTTAGTTTTAAAAGCGCCGTTTATCCATCAGTTCGGACCGTTTGCTATGAACAGGGCAGAGAGATTCAAGACTGTTTGTTATAATTGAGTTCTATAAATGAGTTCAATGGTTTATGGCGAGAGTAGGCATAGCCTAGAGGTTTTTTACTTGCATATATTTAACATACTATGGTGCGCTTTTAGTCAAATTTAGCCGGGGACATTGAAGCGTGGTTTACCGATAGTTGCCGCAAAGGTATCATAAAGGTAAAAACCCTGATGCCGCTAAAGTCGTTACGTGAGAAAAGCTTGGGAATATCACCTTTGAGGGATATTCCATAATGACCATGAAACGGTGAAAAATATTGTGTGACCAATCATCAACAAGTAGGTTTGAGAGGATCGGACGCTCCGAGACCTGAGATGGTTTTTAAATGCGGTCCCAAAAACATCGCCTGGGTCGATCTGCTCCAGACCAGAGAGCATCGCTTGTATCCGAACGCTGCAATGTTATTTCAAGTGTTGGCGCGGAGCAAAGTAAATTGGTAAGCCGCGAATCCATGTTTCCGGGTAACGCACCGGTTTGCAACCAAATTAAACAATAATTAATCCTGAGGAGAGGGAGGTCGCATGCCCAGAGTATAGGCTGGGCAGATAAATGTTTTTTATGCATAATAAATTGTTTTATTTAAAGCAACAAAATTAATTAATTTCAAATAACAAATACCCACTCATAAAATGTAGTCCGATGTGTGGGGCGCGGAGTGGTTGCAAATGGAGCGATACTTGCAGTAGTGGGTTAAATAAACTTGCTAGTCGACCGTTCAAGCAGAAATAATTCCTCATTTATTTGATTTTTTTATATTTTGTGGGAACGTTCAGTGTTTTGATTTATATGTTTATCTGATAACGGGAGAAATTAAGTAACTTTTGATGGTATTAAGAAGTGGTATGGAGACCACACAGAACAGCGTAGGAACGTCCGGGCGATTGGGGAGAGCGAAGCCAATGTTAGTAAGGAGCATACTTTATCTAAAGATAGTTGAAGCGAGAGAGAGAGGGTCGGGACGAGATGAAAAGCATGATGATGTAGATGCTGAGGAGCATCATCGCAATGCAAACCAGTTTCGATAATAAAATAAGTGATATGCAAAACCAAACACAAATTTATGAGGACAGTAATGATCATGAAAATGGTTTTGCAAGTGAAAGGACAAATCACTGCCAACACGAGAAATTTGATGAGGCACGTAGTGCTTGGCGTGAATGCGTGGAAAGAACAGAAAGGAGGTTGGATACTGAAATAGGTAGCATCAAAGGCAAACTTGCTGATGTTGAAAAACTGATTTCTGACATGAGCAATATAGCAGAAGTGATTAACGAGAAACTGAAAGCACGGAAAGATGAAATGTCTCAGGGAGTGAAGCGACTGGAGAGGAGAGTAGTCGCTTTGATCGTACGCTTGCGAGTACAAACTGCTGCAATGCAGGTACAGATATGTTAAAGTACGCAGAAGGTACAGTCGCGTATTAATGACGTGGAAGAGGACCTCCGGAAACAATAGAGCTCTCAGGCTCCTCGTCTAGAAGGTCGGATCTCCGAGTTAGGAGAAACAGAGTTGAGCGGGGAAAACCCAACATACGGCTAACGTCAGAACGTCAACTCTATGTAAACATACTTTTCCCTAAAGCTCCCCTAAAACCTAATTTTGAAAGCGCACAATATTATGTATTGTTTGTTATATATATGCAAGTAAAAAACCTCTAGGCTATGCCAACTCTCTCCATAAACCATTGAACTCATTAATAGAACTCTATTATAATTAAGTCTTTAATCTCTCTGCCCTGTTCATAGCATACGGTCGGAACTGATGGATAAGCGGCACTTTTCAAACTAAGGGACACAATAAATTGCATAGGTTTAAGCCTTTCCTATTTAAAAAGCGTCTGGGCAACTGTGATCACACCCGCGACACTAGATACAAACGCCCCAAACACCTCCTCCTCCAACCGAACACCTAATGATTGTCTAAACGAATTTTACCGACCACGCCTCCTAACGGATAGTTACAGGACATGTTAGGCGATCCAAAAGTGACGGAGAAGAAGTGGATCGACGCGCATGGTACCCAAGCCCAACTACTAACAATATCAAACCAAAACTATCCAATCGAATGTTGCTGTCGCACAAGAGCAGTATTCTAGCTCCTTGTGCCCTTCAACCCATCTTAATATCGCTGAGGTTTTTTTCCCGGTAAGGAGACCCTTCAGGTAAACTTTTCGGCACTTTTTTCCCTCCGCCCTATGCTTTTCATTCTGTCTCTCTCACAATGTTTCTCCGTGAACGACCGTATTAAAGAGTATTATGCCCTCAGGTGCGGATCAGACACAAAATCACGATCCTTGTGTTGTAGTTAGTGTACTAACAGCTCGTGCAGAAATGGTGGACCCCCATGTGGGCGGTGCGTGCTTTGAGGGGGCACCGCCCTTGGAGCCTTTGCCCATTAAAAAATATTTATTAAAAAAAAAGGAAATAGGCCCATAAATCGCACAGCGGCTCGAGGCGGCAAGTAACTCTGCGTATTATGAACAAGTCTTATGGCCAAGTATTGGAGTGAAGTGCTGGAGGGTTTCTATAATGAAAAATTCAGACCAGACGACCCATAGACCACGGAATCCTACCTAGTACAAGCAATTTCCGAAAGCAAACTGTTCCAAAACCGTTAGCTGAGGTTACCTTTGTTCAGTTAATCAGCCGGAAGTTTATAAACGACGTAGCTTTGCATTTTTAGGCGGCCCGTACAAATACTGTCGAAGCGGCACTGAATATCTTAGTTGCTGGACAAAAGCAGTGGTCACACACTCGCAAATAAAATTCTCATTGAGCAGGCTAGAGAAATTATTCCTGGAATCAAGTCAACATGCTGGCGGGACCCTCAAGACCTAGATAAAGAAACGTCGGAATGGAACGATTGGAGTGAGAATCACATAAAAATTAATATTTGTCTAAATTTTTATTATTTTCCTAAACCTTTTAAAGTAAAAAAACTAAAACTAACTAAGAAAAATTGATTATTTGTAGTGTTGCATTATTAATGTATAAACTTCAGAAACTTTTCTGGTCTCTAATAAACACAACATGATGATTAATAAAGGGAAAACCAAGGTGATGAAGACTAGCCTGGGAAATAGATGGAATAAAAAAGGGTTTTAGGTTGGGAAGGAATATTTTAAAGTAAGTTATGGAATTGTACTACTTAGGCTGCATAATAACATGAAATGGTATAAGTATAGTAGAATTAAAGAGTAGGAAAGAGGATAATATTAGTATGAACACTAATAAATCATTAATATAAATATTGGTATGCAGTGTGGCGTTACATGTATGCGAAATGCTAGGAGTTGCAGAAAAGAAAAAATAGAAACTTTCGAAATGTGATGTTATAGAAGAACGAGATGTTCTAAGCAGAGTAAGAGCAGAGCGAACAATATGGCGGACTTTGAACAAGAGAAGGGATAGATTAATTGGCCTCGTTTTGAGACATGAGGGTCTTGTAAAATAAGCACTAGAGGGAAATGTGTGGGTTAGGAACAGAAGCTGGAGTGAAGGATGGAATACGCTAAGAACATTAAGGAGGATGTAGAATGTGGTAGGTTTGTAGAAATGAAAAGGTTTGCGGAAAATAGATAAGCATGGATGAGACCAGTCCATTGACTGTAAACAATAGCAAAGTCAAATAAACCTAATCGTAATTATAACAGGAAATGATTGATGTTTTCATTATTGAATTAAAAATTGTCTGACATACTTGAGATATTATATGAATGTTAACGCATAATAAATATAATAAACAAAATAAAATTTCTTCATACGAATTGGTAAGACATACACGACTTTACGTCACTTATTTGGAATACGTTCAATTGATTTCCCCTGCACTACATAGGCTAACTACTAACATGAGGGAATGTGTAGATGGTAAAGAACGCATATTAACCACTCTCAGGTAAGAAAATGTTTATTTTTTTTATGTACAAAGATAAAGCACTTTACTTTACAAAACATGTATGTCTTACTAGCTATGCCCGCGAGTTCGTTCGCATGGAAATAGTTCTTTTTATTTTGCCCTCATTTGTACAGGATTTTGATAAAGTTCCGTTCATTTAATGTATAAAATGTACGGTATCAGTTATATATTGTCGTTTAAGGACAAACCTCGTAATTAGTTTAGAACCGGTCCCGCTATCTTACGTTTCGGAGCCAATAAAATGATGGTCAATGTCTGTGGGAGTTTTCTTTCCCACATTGACTGCGGGGCTCACCTGACTCCGTCGGGAATACCTCGTACTCTCTGTTTTTTCAAAGTTCTTACATGCCGAGGCACCTTCACCTATTTTACTGTGGTTTAAGACCTTGAGCATACTGTAAGAGTTGTTCTAAAACTTGTGCATACACGGAGAAGGTAATGCTGCGTCCCCACAGCAAACTCGTCTCCCGTCATTCGGAAGGACATGAGAATACTACCCAATGCCCGACCTACCTGAATTTCTTTAGGTGTGTAGCGCGATATTTATTTTATTAAGTTGTAATGTAAAAATTAGGTTGAGTGGCTCTCGAAGTCGGCAGTGGATGGTTGAGCGGCGCTTCGAGGTTGCCAGGTATAGAAGACTGTAATCCTATGAGATGCTGTCAGGTTACGTATAGAAATGACCTGCGCTATTCTCAAAAATACCTATCATCAACGAAACAAACAATATTTTGAAATTATCACGTGGTGACCTCGGCCAATGAGGTTTCATGGATAGATAAGTCGAGTGAAAAAGATCGGTTTATCGAGGTGGAGGGCATAGCGGAGACGCTGTGCAGATTCATTCGGTTCAAGAGAAGACGGTCGGAACTGATGACTTGGGTTGGAGTTTGCAGATGCTGAAGAAGACAGAGCCTGCTAGGCTTTCGAATCCAGGTCGTTTAGGGGAATCGCCCACGGTGTTTAGCCAGTTTTAAAGAGATCAGATTGCTTAACCGATCCCTTAATTTCCTTGTATATATTTCCCTCAGTAATGTATTCCCTGTTTAATTCCCCTATGTAAATAATTTTCCCAATATCACCTTTTAAGTAATTAAAATCACCCCTCCTACAGGTGGGGCACTTGGTAGGATCCTTAAACTATAGCCCGGGGACCCTACGCAACCCCTGACTACCTTACTCTAACTTCCACATCCACCTTTTCAATTCCCTTCCTATGCTGTTAAAGGTGATTTGCCTGTTTCAGAATCACCCTCATGTAGCGTGTTAACCAAAGAATAAAGTTAACCTGACGCGACAAATAAAACCAATTTACGTATACATCGTATCGAAGATCCAAAGAGAGAGTCAGTTGAGGGACGGAATGAAGCGTGTTTGAAGCAGTGGAACAATGGAATATGGACATTGCTGGATGACAACGCGGGTGTTGGTACTTAGTCCTTGGATAATAAGTACGAGGTGATGAAGTAGCATCGAACCAGAGACGACTACTGGAAGGACCAGACCAGGTCAGACAAGGGCTGATTGAAAGCAGCAATGCGGTAACGTATGATATAACGAGTCGCAGAAGTATTATAACCATAATACATTTATAATCATTCTTTATAACAGACTTGCATACATAAAGCAGTGAACCTACATTCAATCTCTTTTTTACCAAATATGCGTGTTATGAACAGTAATAATAAATAAAGAACAGTGTTAGCAGACAATTGTAAATATCTAGTGGTATACTTTACCCATATCCTGATGTAAATAGCCTAATATTCTGTTTATAAACTTTTCGCAAGTATAATTGCTGAAGCAGCACCACTATTGTATGTACAAGTAATTAAATGCACGTGGTCGAGAGATGAGTACATAAGCAGCCCAATATCCGGGGGTAAGTTTAAAATTACACTATGTAAAACTTGCTCATTCTTTTTTATACATTTTAATCGCAAAACTGATTCCCGTTTTTCTATTTTTCCAGTATTTGCATACTTCACTCTCGAGAGGCCAATATAATCCTGAGCATGTACAAATAATTATGTAATTTTTTCTATAATACATTAGAATTAATTTGCTGTAACCATCATTTGGACATGGTCCACACGCGACACTAAATTCTTCACGTGTAAATTCCATTATCTAATCGGCTGAGGGAGTCAAGGAGTAAACAGATGTATTGCTAAATTTTACGCCTGAGGAAGTCTCAAAATGGAGACGAAACGTCGCTTGTGAATAAATAGTGATACGTTTATATGCTGACTTTTTGGCCGTCTTTTTATTTATTGTAAATTTTCAAGTCAGAAAAATTTGTTGTAGAATTAATTTGAACATCGTTTTACTTTAATTAATTACCTTCCCTTAATTAAGTATATCACAATATATAATATTGTATATATTATTATATTGTAACGTATTATTTAATAAAATTATTGATTAATTTGGATGGTATCGAGCATGAAAAATCTATCATCAGGGTTTGGTGGTGAATTCAACAAAAATGATAACCAACTTCAGAGCTGAAATTGAAAACTGTGTATGGCTTAAAGAATAAGTGTTTCATTTATTTTCTTTTAGCTTACTTCTTGAAACGAATTCTTTTCGTTTAATATCTCCAACAATCCTCCACTGCGGGTTGACTCCTCGTGGTATTTAATGCGTCCTTACTGTGACGTCATCAGTCTGCCCAGATGCGTCCGATCTCTTGGTCCTGTATTTACTCTTACGTCAGAGAAAAGCAAATAATTCCAATGAAACAGTCTTTCATAAACATATTTTATTTCTAAAGAAATTGTGACTGCAATTAATACACGTCATTAACTGGTAGTCCTATTTAAAAATATAATAATTTTAATCAAAAAATACGCCGTTTGCCTCGCTACGGCCAGCGATAACACACTCTCTCCAATGATGATATAAAAAACTCCTCTCTTCTTTTTCCCCTTCAAAGATCAAACACATTCTTCGGCACAAACAAAACACATTACAATATGAATAACTTATAAATATATTAAAATGATATATGGATACATATTGAAGTTAAAACTCATGTTTCTAAACCCGCAAATTTTCATTGAAATCCGTTGAGCCGTTTCGGAGCATAATCGAGACAAACATACAGACAGAAACCTGAATTTTATTTATTAGTATAGATTTTCAAAAAAAATTGAATCGACTTATCTGTAAACTGAATGTTTATTGCATTGGGCTGGAATGAGTTGCGATTCACTCTAGGGTTCCCAATTCAAGGCTTCTTGAACTACTGTTTAGTACCCTTCCGAACCACACTGCCTGATCCACTGGGTATTTATATCAGTTCTGGTGTTGTGAATTTTGGAGTCTCACTATCAGTCAATTTTATTGGTATCAGATGTGAGTGAAGTGTGTGTCGTCCTTCATTTGACTGTGATAAAGAACGTATTGTACATCGGGATTATTCCGAACTTCCTTGAGAGATCAATTGGTATGCGGACAGAATGTTATCAATAAGATCTAAGCATTTCCTTTAAATTGTCGCACCTGTTTGTCAATCATCTTCATTATATCTTGTATCATTCTCAAAAGAAGCATTTTAACCCTTCATTTTTTGCTCTTCCTTGAAATAACCTGTAGTCCTTTTTTGTTTTTTTGTTCTGTAATACTGCAATACTCAATGTGTAAAGCATATTTTTTTAAGTATAAATTCCTCTCGGGTTTCCAACCGGGTCAAAGATTTTAACAGTGACGTTTCGATGACTTGCTCTGCCATCTCTTCAGTCTGAAGATGATGGCAGAGCAAGCCATCACCGGGAAAGACCTCGTACTTTAATATTTATCAAACCTGGTTTGTTCCTTTCTGTGCTTGTCCCCGTGACTGTACTTACTGGTTTGATGCAGCGGAAGTCCTGGTGGTGAAGACATGGGTGATTGTGGTGATGGTGGCTTTCCAAATATTGGTTGACCATTATGTTCATAGAGATTGTCTTGTCAATTTTCTCATCCTGTTGTTCCAGTTTCAGATCTTGGGGACAAGCCTGATTGTCTGATGGTGCTCCTAGTGCATTTATATATGGCACAGTGAACTGCACCGTATCTAACTGATAATAAGCCTTTTTTGGCTTTGTCCCTGCGCCACGTTTAGGGGGTTTAATAATTCGAACAAAAACTGCTCATAGGGTTTTCCATATTCCTTTTCAATCTACCGCTGAAACAAGAAAAGTTAAACGCAGAATTTTGCCAGTTTTTATATTAATACACAAGGATTAATAGAGGGAAAACCGAGGTAATGGAGTGTAATATGGGAAACAGTGGAATAACAAAGGATGTTAGATTGGGAAGGGATATTTTGACGGAAGGTAAGGAATTCTTCTACTTGGGAAGCGTAATAACTAGGAATGGTAGAAGTTTAGTAGACATAAAGTGAAGGATAGCACAGGAAAGGAAGGCTTTCTCGAAGAAGAGGAATTTACTTACGGTGAATATAAGAGTGAATATTAAGAAATCGTTGCTAAAAATGTTGGTATGGAGCGTGACGTTATATGGGTGTGAAACGTGGACGATAGGAGCTCCGAAAAGGAAAAGAATAGAAGCCTTTGAAATGTGGTGCTATAGGCGAATGAATCAGATAGGTGGATAGAATCACAAACGAGGAAGTTCTAAACAGAATAGGGATTAAGCGAACAATATGGAGGACGTTGCCTAAGAGAAGGGATAGATTACGGCGCGAGGGTCTTGTAAATTTAGCATTAAAGGGAAGTGTGAGCGGTAAGAACAAAAGAGGGAGGTCAAGGATAGAATACGCTAAGTAGTTTAGGGAGGATGTGGGTTGTGCTAGTTATAAGGAAATGAAAAGGTTTGCGCAAGATAGGTTAGCGTGGAGGGTTGCATCAGACCAATATTAGGACTGAATACCACAACATGTATACACTTATTGTATTGAGCAAGTTACAAAATAGTTTTTTTGTAATGTTTCAACTTAAGTTACAGATACTTGGGAGTGGTTCAACATTTGCATCCATTGCTGTTTATTTCGCTAGAGGGAGAGCTACAGTTGGCGGAATTGTCACGGAGACATCAAAAGTAATTTGGCAAATGTTGAAAGAAATATACATGCAAGGTACTAAATTTGTAGCAATGGAACTAAATTGCACAACGTTTTGAAATACTTTGGAAAGTTCCAAATTGTATAGGTAACAAACAAAAAATCGCATTCAATAAGTGCATGAGCAACCCAGAATTACTTAAAAACTTTATTTACTTTCAGGAGCAATAGACAGGTAACATGTTTCAATCTAAAATTTACAAATAATGGTTCTACTAATTTTAACTAAAATATATAATTCTATGCTATTGGCTTGCTGCGATGCTGAGGGTCTATTCCTTATTATAGAAACAGGTTATTCTGGAAGGAATAGTGATGGAGGCATATTCCATGCCTCAGAAATGAATATATTGGATCAAAATAGAAGTATGATGAGAATGGTATCCCGTTTCCTTATCACGTCCTTGGTGACGAAGCATTCCCGTTGTTACGATATTTAATGAGACCCTTTCCTCGACAAATTTTAGATAATGTAAATAGAATATTCCACTACCGGTTGAGCCGTGCACGACGAAAGCTGTCCTATTCGCATCCTAAATCCTGACAACGGAGACTTCGTCATCAAATCGGCACGAGGCCTGCACAATTATGTTCTAAAACAAAAGGGATTTCAATACACGCCTACCTATTCTGACGATTGTGCACGAATTAATGACAACTTGCTACAACTTGTTGCACAAAACGTCACTATAAACAGAAATTCTCGTGCAGAGAAGCTTACGATTTATTTAACTACTTTATTACTCTCCACAAGCATCTCTACCGTGGCAATGGAAATACTGTATTGATAATTGTAGTAATCAATGTGTAATACAATGGTTTAATAGTAGTATTTTACTTGTACTGGACTTATTAAAATAAATAATTTCTCACCTGTCATGTACACTTCTTTTGCTATTTCACACCAAACATAATTTTCATCCGTCTTGGAGTAGCCTGGGAGCCTAAAATTATATAAGATAGGATGTTTTATGATTTCCTACAGTAATTTCATATTTACATGTTCGTTCGTTGTCTTGAAAATAAAATATTATTTTTATACTACAAATTGTTCAAATCGATTTAACAAAATAAAAGACTGAACTGGATGACTCAAGTCAAAATCTAGTCAACAGGTTGAGATTCCTACAAATGGTTACTAACGAGTTAGTAATTGGTTAGCGGCACGTAGTGTGTCTCCCGTTCAACTACAAACGTTCTGATTCATAGTGGACTGACTAGTGATTTACTTTCTTTTGAATAGCTAAATGACCTCCAAACTAAGGTCTAAATTTGCCACGACAAATTTTGTCGTGAATTTGGCATTGATAGATACTGCAACGACCAACTGTACTGCATTTTTGATCACACCGCTACATTCTGGGCTAGAAGTTATATTGATAAGCCAAGTTTCATACCTGTTTTGACAAGGCATCAAGGTTGGCCCGTTTACCACGTGACAGCCCATTCAACAAAGGCTTGTGACTTCCGAACCAATGTACAATGAGCTCTAATACTTTGCACAGTTTCATTTGGAGTCATTGCAAAATTTCAAGCGATTTGTAGACGTTCGAGTGATTTGACATGGAATGAGCCAGTGGTTATATCACTGCCCAAATAGCAAACTTCATCTACTTGCATCAAAACTTCATTTCCTAATCTAATATCATTTCCATAACCACCCTTATTTTAACTACACTACATTACTTAATTTCCGTTTGAATTAATTCTGACATTGTACTCCCGTTTCCCACCCGGTGTTTCACCTAAAAGAGATGCAGGGAAAAGCCTAGAAAAACTGCATCAGATAGGTCGGTCTATTGGGTACTTGTTTCACGCCCTTCCGAATGGACGGGACAGGAGTTTGCTACGGGGTCGCAGCATTTCCTGCTTCGTGTCTATGCAACTTTTAAGAGGTAACTGGCCGACTGATACTCCCAAAAGTACCAGATGTGTCTCGGCGTGTGAGAACCCTTAAACTAGAATTACGGGAAATTCTTCCAATGAAATGAGCAAGAAACTGTATTTTTGGAAATAATAATATCTAGGAAATTAATTACCCATAGGGAAATACGAAAAATTTGAATATACCTCAAAACCGATGCCTCAGAACTAAAAATATTCTACGGAGACAATTATCAATTTTTAATGTGTAGCGAGGAACGCATTTATAACATTTGTAATTGTTTCGAATAAATTTCAATGAAATAAGTTGGTACGACAATAAAATAAAGTAACGATCCAGTTTACTACATGAAACATAAAACTTTTAGATTTATTGCTGTTTCCATTACTTCTCGATTGAGGAAATAGGATACGTCATACATTACATCAAGTAACAAATTATTATAAAAAGAAAATAATATATCATAAAATTAACTTCAAGAGGTCCTGATATACATGCATAGAGTAGACAACTTATGGTTTTTAAATTAACGGATAACACGATACGCACCCTAAAAAGCACAAACACAT
Organism: Eucriotettix oculatus; assembly: GCA_034510155.1. Lineage (NCBI taxonomy): Eukaryota > Metazoa > Arthropoda > Insecta > Orthoptera > Tetrigidae > Eucriotettix > Eucriotettix oculatus. The sequence continues at coordinate 3,106,478 of CM067377.1, read as the reverse complement.
GCATAAACAATGGAGATTCCAATCTTGGAGCTGCACGATGAGGAATCTAACCTTCCGTAGTAGCTCTAGGAAATACATGAAACAAACAAAGGACCGTTGTGCAGAGTAAAACGCTCCATTTAAAAGAAACATATAGTTATTGTCGTTTTTCATCTCTGGGTGAAGGTTGTGAAATAAAATTATCCGTTCGTGGTAAAGAGCAAGTGATGCTTGTCTGACTTTGAGTGATGAGCGTATTCGTGAAATTTGTCGTTCATTCGTTTGGTATTTAAAACTATAAGATTTGGTGATTATATACCCTATGTAAAGTAAGTATTTGAAAGTTTTTGAAGAATGACTTCTAAATCGATTTAAAATCCACGCTAGAAAGTATTCCAATTGTTCGTTTTTGCAACTTGAACATTTCATTTCTCCGGGAGCAATTTCCCCTATTAGCGTCCCATAGCACATAATTGAAATGAAAATACGCGAAGTACTCCGTTTTTACGTATTTTTGTCAAAATATGTTGCATTAATGTCCTGAGGTTAATAACTAGCTGAACTTAGTTTGCCAGTAAGCTGCTCTATTGTACCATTCCACTTTAATTTATCATCAACCCGAAAGCCCAGTAAAGGCTGAAGCATTGTCTGACATCATAAACGCTAACTTAGTCTTATCTACATTGAGAGATAAATTATTAACCTTAAACCTAGACCGTGCACAGTGACGTCCAGTTTATTAACAAAATTACAATTTTCATATGAAATAACTATTGCAATGAAAAAACGCGGATTTTGGTGATATTGTAGCGTTATGAGGCGCAGTTCGGCCAACAACAATGTGAAGGTAGCTGAAAGCGAGTGATCCCCCGCGGGAAACTCCCTCGGGGCGTGTGCAAAAAATACGAAGGGGATCCCCGCGGAAAACCCCCTTGGGGCGTGTTTAAAAAATAATGGCGGGGAACCCTAGGAATTTTGTAAAAGACCTATGGCGGGGAACCCCGGAGTTTTATGAAATAAACCGCTGGCGGGGGACCCCTGAATTGTGTAAGGGCAGGGAATTCCCGTGTGAGAATTTAAAAGGGGAGCCGATGGGTGGCTCGGTATCAGATGGAAGGAGATGCAGTGAGAGGTGGTCAGAGGACGGACAACGGATCTGTCAGAGGGCAGATGAGTTGCGATGAGATGGAGTGAGAGTTGAGACGTGACCAGAAGTCAGAGGAGATGCAATCAGTTTTGCAGAGGGTAGATGGTGTCAGAGGATATGCAGACGAGTTGAGCAGATGGAATGAGAGCTGAGACGTGGTCAGACGTCGCCAGATGCTGTCAGAGGTTTGCAGAGATCAGATGTTTCGAGGAAGCAGATGAGTTGCGGATCTGGTTCCTACTACTTTCATCGTCCTGCAAGACGCCAGAGACGCGGAAACATTCGTGAGGTGGATGTTTGTAGGCCCAGTAATTGTGGGTAAGTTATTAAAAAAGCTGTGAAACTTGCTCATTTCTCTGGTTAAATAATATTTAATGATTGTTTTTTCTATTTTCAGTAACTGCATACTCCATCTCTCGAGAGACCCAAAATCCCCTGAGATTAAGCCCATGTAATCACTTTAAATTAATAAATGAAAATTTTTAAAATTGATTATAATTTGTTCTATTGATTAATTAATGTTTTATACCCTAAAAAGTATATTACAATATATATTTCTGATTACATACAAAAATAAATAATCGATAGTGCATGACGTATAACCTCGCTTATTCTGAGGTTTTCCGCCAGTTTGTAACGGACGACGTTTAGAAAAACACAAATATTTGATATATTAACAACGTACTTTGTACGGAAAATAAAGATATTATAAAATAGTCTATAAGTACAAGGTATCTAAAAATGTCTATATCCTTTTTAAGAGTTTTTAGATCTGATATTGCATAAAGCTTTTTAATAATTGAATTATAAACAATATATTGATTGATTTTTATATTATTGGGATGAATATGGCAGTATAGCTGCCGCAATAGCATGCAAAACAGTGACCGTAAAGGAGTTTTTATTGTCCTTACATCAACATTTAAACGGTCAAAGAACGCAATGCATTCATTAACTAACCAAGAATCAAATACTGTACCAGGCTAATATAAATAAATACGCGGATTACGCAGGGTATCCAGCTAGAATATTAATAAAATGGGCAGTATTTATATTTCTTATGTGTGCTTGATGTAAAATATGTTTTTTGTGATACATTTAGAACGAACAATAAAATAACATTTTTATTACTATAATTAATGTAATGGACCGCCAATTTTCTTGAGCAATTGGTAATTAATCAAACTAAAAGTTGTATTTATTATTTAATTAATGGACTTGAAACAGTTGCTCAATGACGCATATTTTATATTCTGCCTTGTCAGTCAATGGGAAACGTGTATGTCGGGACCAGACGGTCTGATAAAACAATAGGTTGTCCTCCACATAAGATTCAGGTAACAAGTTCTGTAAGGTAAGCGACCTTGCCGCTTCTTATAACTCTTGTGCACGACGGTTCCCTGCCTTAGATGCCGTGATGTTGCCCTTACAGCTACTGCTTGTGCTAGGAGCTTTGGTGATTGTGCTGTGTGTCATCTTAGAGATACTCAAGCCAAAGACGCAGCTGCCTGGACCGACGCCGCTGCCTGTCTTAGGAAATACGTTGCTCTTTTTGAACCCAAAAAAGATCCTAAGCCGAGCTCAGGAGATTATTGACACCTATGGAGGAATATTCAGGTAACTTAAATTATAAAGGTCCTATTGAGATTTAAGTGGAAACAAGAAAACAACTTAAAATATATTTCTGTTGAGGAATTAAAACTAATAATAATAATAATAATACAGTTAAGGAACCGGGAATGCTCATAAACCATTCAATATTATTTGTTTGGAAGGTGAATTCGCTTTAATTAGCTTGCTCAGGTGAATCTTTTGTAGTTTAAGAATAAATTGTGTTAATCTTCCTTATTATGATCAGTGTATGGAGCTACGTTGTTACTTTTATTTCAATAAGAAATTCATTGGTGCTACTGGTCCTTCCGAGATGACTACTCTCTCTCTCTCTCTCTCTCTCTCTCTCTCTCATCTTCCATGACACATTCTGAAATTGGAGTGGTAGGCCTACGTGGTCAGTCAATACAAATTTTGTGAGCACAATTAGTTGTAATAATTTTAGTGTGTGTGCGGTCGCTTAATTGCGTGTGAAAGAGTTCTATCCGATATCAATTTTTAATCAATGAAAAAGAAATATATTTACAAACTTAATAACAATTCATAATTTTAAACACTATGTATTTGTGACATGTTATTAACCGAGAACTTTAGTGATAGAAATGGCTTTCTAGGGTTCGCGCCTTTACAGCGTCATTGCTCTGAATAATAAATAAAGGATTTATTTTACGAGGGTGGTTCAAGAAGTAATGCTTGGTGTTTTCGTTCTCAAGACAATCAAATGCAATTTTTACGCAGCATAAACCCATCGATCAATGATTACATTTTCACTTTTCAATAGTCTCCATCCTTTTCCGTTGCTTCTGTCCACCTTTTAACAATGACATGTATTCTACTGCGGTTATGTCCCACATTTTGCAAGAGGGCGCAGTATTGCCTTTTGATACCTTACTGCAATGAATTGGAGAAGGTTTGAGGAATCGCAGCCAAATTCAAAACTATCACATAACTAACATATCCAGTCAGCATTTTTCTATTCTTGTCTTCTAAATAAGTAACGTATTTAAGGAGAAAAAATAGGAGGCATTACTTATTGAAACAACCTCGTAGAACTTTCTCATAGAAGACTAAACAGAAAACGTTCTACAGACTTTCTGGAATAGCGAAACAAGAACTTAAAATAATCATTAATTCCTACAATAATCATCTCATTAACTAAAATAAAAATTTCTATAATATAAATACATGTGCTCAATTTTTTGTTAACAATCATAAGCTGGGGCCTGCTATTGAGAAGTTTCCCCATTACATGTGTCAAGTTATGTTACTAAGAATATTATCATAACTAATTGTACATCGTACAGATAAAGTTTTTATTAAATAAAAAAAAGAACTTTCTATTTTATATATATGTTATACATGCGAATAGCTTACACACTATACTCAAACCCTGTTTGCACAATCCGAATGCTTACATTTGTTCCCATTTCCAGTTCATGCGCTTGGTTATTTCATTAAATTTATTACTTGAGATCTGACTTATGTTAATACAAAAATGTGAAATCTAATTAGATTTCATGACGTAAAGCGACTTTTCCATTCATGCAAAATATTAGCATATTTTAAACTGTCGTATTTATTTGGGCATGTTGAGAATCGATAAAAATCCTGCTTCAAAATTATAGTTACAAATAAAGTTACAGGTTTTATTGTTAGTGTGCTCTTTTCCACATTACGTTACGTAGACCCTGTATCCTCCTTTGTCCTTAATCCCTAAACTTTCTGAGCCGTCCCCTCCAAAGTCGATGGACCCTTCAGTTTATTATTCTACTAGCTGGAGGCTCCGTATTTCATCACTATTTATTTATATTAGCACTGTATTGAATTCGTCTCTAATCTCTCAGTAAACACGTGATTAAACCAGCATAAAGAGCGTCACAACTTGGAACTTTAAACTTTTCACTTCTCCCTACCCTATCTAAGACAGTCTAAAATACTTCGGATACTGTATACAGTCAAATGCACAGCCAGTACCTTCACATATAGAAATATACTCCCGACGACATAATAGAATCAACAATATTCCAGATAATCTAATGTATCGTAGTGGGATTCAGTCCAAAGACTAGTCTGATATAATCCTACATGTTATACCTATTCTGCCCAAGCCGTTTCATTTATCCATAGCTAACACATCCTCCCTATTCTACTCAACGATTCCCTCCTTTGCTTCCCTCTTCTGTTCTTACTACACACACTTCCCTCTAATGCTAATTTTACAAGACCTACATGACTAAAAACGTGGCCAATTAAGCTATCCGTTCTCTTGATCAAAGTCCTCCAAATTGTTTTCACTTCCCCTTTTCTCCTTAAACTATCAACCCATCTGATTTTCAGCATTCTCCTATGGCACCACATTTGGATAGCTTCAATTCCTTTCCTGACTGCAACTCCTATCGTCCACGTTTCGCACCCAACGCCATACTCCAGGTAATCGAATGGGAACAAAAAATACTCCAGGTGTCCTAAACAATTCGTAAATTCTCATTGCACCGTCTCAGAGAGACATAAATAGCATCCACGTCTCTTCAGACACTAAAAATAGCTTCGGTACCTTAAGATGGTGAACATTATTATATATTGTATAGATATTTACCCTGGCTCGTAAGTAACGTGTGTGCGCAATTTGGAAGAGTTTGCTGGACACAACCTCCCCCCCCCCCCAATCTATGGTTCAATGCCAGAATGAAATATCCCAGAATAAACATCAAAATCTGTTCTTTACCCGTTATTTTTAAGAAACGCCCCTCCATCTCCACCCCTTAAGGCACTGTATTCGTCTTTTAAAAGTTCCGCTCTCTCCTTCCCAGGAGTTGTAGACGTCTCGTCCTTTATTTTCCCAGTCGCAAAGAGTACATGTACTAAATTTCGTCCAAATTGCTCCACTCGTCAATTTTGTTTATTAGACCAGCTGGGTGCTGGTGTTGCACGGAAATTTATTTATATATTTGCCAACTACAGTATTTAATAAAATAATAATCTCTTTCTCGACACGTGATTATACTAACAGCGAGTGTCACGTTTTTGAAAATATATCTTTTATACGTCCCCTACTTTATGAGAGTAGAATTTCAACATGATCACCGCGATGACTCAGTATCTAAATCGACTCAATAAATCTGTTGGTACCTTAAAAAAGCACATATACGCCGCCGTCAGCGCCACACGCACGCCGTTCGCAAAAAAGTATCATTACTTGAATAAATTGATAGTTATATTTAAGATACTGACAATCATTTCGCTTGACAGCTTACGTGAGGTCGCACCGTATCTTTTAGCAAGTTCTTATATAAAATCACCGAACGATTGACAGAAACCTTCTCTTAGGTGATCAAGGCTAAATACCAAAACTTCACGGCAATCGGATGAATAGTATAGGACCGCATAAAGCATAAACGCAGTAGCCAGACCCGATATATAAAGCCCTGAGCGTACAGCATACATTGCCTTTTTTAATATAGATAGATTATTTGAGAAATCATTTGGCTTTTTGTACGACTTTACTTTAATGTTACTATATGATTTAAGTAATAAATGAAAATGTGTCCTGATGAAATAAAATAAATTATATTTGAAGTTCCGCAGTTTTTATTCTGAAAATGGACCGGTTTAAAGTCATATACAGAAGCACAAATTTCATACCGCCACCTTTGTTGGTTTTGGCAGACAATTGCATGCATCCTTTGGATTAAGTTACAACTTTTGTACATATGATTTGTAAATTAACTTTCTCGTGCCTCTTACGTTACTAAACGCACCAATGATCCCACTGTTAATACTTTATTCAACACATAATCATATGAGATACTTACTATCTAAAAACAATTTAAACGCTCAATGCGACTGTCTGCCAAAACGATACCCTGAATCTAATCGATCATTTTAGAAGAAACCTCAAGGTCTAACACGCAATTTATGGATTAATCGTGCGTCCATGATCAGTTTCATTGACCCAGTAATTAAAGTTCTTCAGAACTGATGAAGAGACTCCATAACTTCCATTCAATTCAGTTGTTTCTACAATCTCATTAAACATTTAAAAGCACTTGGTTCTCTAGCTATATCACAAACATATATAATTTTAACCAAACTCTGCTCTAATGGTCGTGTTCTTAACTGTAGTTCGCAGAATCCATTGCAAATTTGAACTTAAGTAGTAATGTCTACGATTTTCGGTAACTCATCGTTCACATTCATTTAGATTTCGCATATCTGTGCCTGTATTAAATGTTCTGGCTCAGTTTCTATTCATTCCTGAATACCAGCAGATTTTGAATGTTTTAAACGATCAATGATTTTTTCATCTTACTAGATCATTTTTCAATAGCCCAATATTAAGTTTCCGAGCGTATTAATTTGCATTGCCATTCAAATTAATTTCAAAGTCACATAAATTATCATATATTACGGAAAATAATGTAATGTAATATATTAGCGAAATCCTAGAATGAATGAAATGCACTTAAGAGCGTGTTTTTAGACATTTCCTGAAATCGGTTCAGAGGCTGTGGAAATAGGATTGCAATGGCATTATTATGCAGCGCAAGGAGATGGAAACGGCGGTTGCCTTTCAAGACCGAATAGGATACGCTATTCTGAAACGGGATAAAGACGTCCTTCACCTACTACTACAGTGTGAATAAAGTTTTATGGTCAACATAAGAATACGGCCATTCTTAGACGTTAAAGCTTAGTTACCCGGCACGTACGTATACCTGTGAATTATACGAAAAATGTTCATAGACGAAATTTTTAACAATAAAACTGATTATAATTTATATATTTTTTTAATCGGGTGTTCCGTTAGCAATAATACAATGAATTATGAGTTAAAGAAAGTAGGACGACAGAATTCTACGAAGACTAAATCAATTCAGACAGCATGCCAGGGAACACAATTGTTTTAAGTTCTTTTATCCAATTACGTCCATATTTTCGGTCTGGTTCAGTTACAACAGATAAGTATTCACTGAAGTTAAGTATAAACAATTTAAAAGTAAATTAATTCAATAGACAATATTTAATTAAAATATAAAATGGTCAGTTTTAATTAAATTAAAATAATAAATAATTGTCAGTTTGTCAGTTTGTCCAAATCATAAATGCAATATTTATTGTTAAATAAAGTTACTAATATTTCTCACTAAATACGTGATCTATAAATAAACATATCAAAATTGCATTAAATAAAATCAAGTGTTCTGACTATAATTTATCAGTTAAAAAGATTAATAAAAGAAAATGAAATATTTTTTTGCTTACAGTACGAACATACAAAATTAAATAACATATTAAATAATTATATTATTAGTGTTAATCAGAAATAAATAATTTTAATTTTGTAAAACATATCAAAGACAAAATTAACATTCAGGACAAGTATTATGTGATTTAAAAAATTAATTTTGTAGACTGTAATATACTTTTAACTGCATAGTATAAAAACTCTAATTGAAGAACATAAAAACAGCATCAAATGCTACGTTGAAAAGTAAACATTTATGACAACATACATTTATCTTCTAAATTGTAATTTCGATTAAACTAAATAAACAGTGTTTTGGTGACAAATTGACAGGTTTTTTGTACATTTATAACTGTCAGATAATTTAATTATTCAAGAATAACTAGGTTTTCTGCTGGGGATAAAATGGGTAATTAAAGGGAGAGGTGGGGTCGAATACACATAAAAATTGGAAATACGTAACGAGTGATAGTTGTTAAAAATGGTACGTATAATATATAAACTAAATATCAGATGATAAAAAAGAAACTTACATTAAAATATACAGTCTCTTTTAATAAGTTTAAAGTTACTTTTTACAAATATATCGGCACGCAAAGATCTTTTAAATTTCGTTCTTCAATTAAAAAATTACTTAATAAATACGTGCCTGCCAAGTTGAACGATTCATTCTAAATCTGAAGTTCACTTCCAGTATCATTATGAATTGCTGAAGGTGAAGTATGGAGAGTTTAATCTATCGTCTTTCATGATGTCAAGTTGTCTGCTGGAGTCGAGAACTAAGTATTTCCTCATTAACACTCCACACCAATTATAGATTCGGGAAAAACTAGCAGTTCCTTCTAAATATAGATTAGCATCCATACGGCTTCAGGGTCCTCGGGAACGACGGCTAATCAGGGCATTGGCCTCATCGTAGCCGACTTTCCGCATTTATTAGGAACGAAAAATTCTATGCAAAAATGCGAGGAATAATTTACATGTTATCTAAGGCGAAACCTCTATATCTGTATAAATAATTTTTATTCTGCATATCCTTTGTGCATAATCTTGTCAATTAAAGCTGTTAATATTTATATGGTAGCAGGTTTGTGATTGGAGAACAAAAATATTATTCAAAACTATGTACATCGAATGATCACAAAACGCCGGGAATAATGTGTTAATTATGGACGCAGAGAAGCTGTAAGCATAATATGTCATATTATTGTAGCAATAATTACGATTTTACCGTACTGTCTGTTAAAGAAGCTAAGCTCATCACTTCAAAATTAATTGCGAGTGATATTGTTTATTAATTCTTGGAAGGGGCCGGTCACAACTTGTTCGATTCAGAACGTAAACCGAATCTTACTTGAACCCTCGCTCAGGTAGGCGGTTCGTTCAAAACACGACGACTCAAGCATCAAGATCACGACTCTACAACTTAATTTCTCTCTCACGAGACTATGAATCGAACTCTGGGTCGTTTTAGAGAACGATTCTTTCATGTTTTTTTTGCCTACCTCTACTTTGGGGTACCGCGGTGCAATTGATTTCCTCGGTTCTAAGAAGAAATTTTGTGTTCCCCTGCAAATCTCTTAAAAATTCCTCAAGCACGCTTTCATGACGCCTGTATTTACAGTCCTGCTATTTCCAACACGACAGAGGTTATTATTTCTGCGGAAGTCCGCCTTTGACACGCAGCCACTTGCTCTAGAAAGTTTTCAACAAGAAAATGCCAAGGTAAAATAAATTTCATAGTCAATATATACACGGTATTGATTTCTAAAATTAACACTTTAGAGCTGAATTTCCTAAAAGTCAGACTAGTGGTGCACAAAGGATTTTGTAACACCTTTTCACAAATAATTTTGTAATCTTCGGCTAGATCAGTCAAGTAGAACACTTCCGGTTTCGGAGTTTTTACGGTTGAATATTGCAAAGAAGGAGTTTTGGTGTCAGGAGAGGAAATATAAGGTACAAAGTAGTTGTCAATTTTACAATGTTTAATCTACTTAATACAAATATACACATGACAAGTTTGAAGCATACACAATTGTCGAAGGACTAAAAATAACTGAATTTTAAATGGATAACGGTAAAGAAACCGAATTTCAATAAATTCACTAATTTTCTACAAGGATAAAATACGTATGCGGATTGGGTCTCCACTCTTGGACCGCCTTTGCACACGTCGCTCGTAAAACATAAAGTTCGCTTAATCTGAAAAATACTAATTTTTGTTTACTTCACATTAATATTATAATCCTCCTTCTCTCACCACTTTGTTTGAACACATATGAATAAAGACAATATATTTACATTATCCGTTGCCCTGAAATAGATATAAACGTCCGTTCAACTCCAGAGTAAGGACGAAGTCTTCGAATTTTGCTTGTATAATGAGTGTCAAGGGAAGGGATGAATGTTGTCAAACGTACAACAGTGCTGCGATCTATTCTGGTCTAAGGAAAAAATTCTTATTTTGAAAAGTATAAAACGTGTCTGGAGTATTGTAGATAACTGTCGCCGGTACAAGCTATATCTGAAATTATTTGCGTTTTTAAATTGTGTATTTTAGATTATGAATTCCGAGCTTTTAGATGATCTGGCATCACTGTTGTCAACAGCTGTGCTTAATCAATATCAAGCAACAATAGGGTCTGACATATGGTTTGCATCTTTCTCGTCTCCTTGTTCCGACAATGGGTATTGTAAAAGATCTGACTACAGAGTAATGCGGTGGGTTTAGAAACTGTAAGAGATGTCAAAAGAAAACGTGAATTGACCTAAATTTAGGTGTAAACCAAATTTACAGATTATATTTCATTCGAATGTTATATGAGTTTAAAGTTTTTAATTTTGACGTAATAATGAAATAATAATTGAAATTTATCTCTGAAATGTAAAACGTTTGTTTCGAATGATGCTTACGGTTTATTTTATTTCATTTAGAAATGATATTAGCGTGGCAATAACTTTAAAGTAGTTTTACAATAATTTTAAGTTCATAATTATTATTGTATAGTATTATTAGATTCTGATTTAACAATAAGATTTTATTAAACTGACTAAGTAGTTAAATGGAAATCACAATTTTTTTTAATAAATACGCTAAAGGAATATGGAACGGGTGGTTACAAATTAATGTTGAAATATCCTCCTTTATTATTATTGTGAGGGAAATGTATATTTTAATAGAAATAATAATTAATAACAGAAATAATTCAATATTAAAAAACTTTTTTTGCAACGATGATGATTGAAATTTATCCTACAGTGAAACTTATAGTTGTTGCAAAGATTTAACTCAGAGTCCTGTTATGGGGCAGATTCGGAACACAGCATGATTTCAATTAAATTAGGAATATGGCTTGGCCTTGATTACGCTAGATGTGTATTATTGAAGTTAACCGCTGAAGGTTTCTGAGCAGGCTATTGGAGCCCAGCAGGAGCATGGAGCAAATGGAGCAACGGACTGGAGCTGGGAAATTTGTACAGCTCCACTCCTCCGCTATGTTTTGTAATATACTGTAGTTTTAAAACCTGACAGCATTGTTAAGCTGCAATTTTGTTAAGAAATAATGCATAATTGATAGTATTTTTAAAAGCTAATAAGCAAGGTGCTAGACACTGTGGGATCATACTTTCAATTTCCTCAATCTTTTTTGTTGTAAGGAATTGTATATTTCTCCTTCTAATTCCTTCGATTGTTCTCTTCGCATTGGTTTCAGTCATCAAGTGTTGTGATGATACAAGTTGTTAATTTAATCTTTTTTATATTACCGATGAATATGGCTTATTGAGTTGAAAGCTTCTGAATAAATACCACTGATATTTAATTGTTTTAAATTATGTCGATAAATGAAGACTGAAAATTTGGTTATCCAATATTTAATAACAACTTATATAAATGAACAGTCCTTGTTGTTATGGTATTCATTCCGAAGACTGGTCTGATGCAATCCTCCATTATTCTCTACTGAAGAAGCTTAGGTCCCCTTTCACTAGAGATGCGCCGTAACAGTTACAAGGAAATAACAGGTTCCAGTAACAGGTTATTTTAGTAACATGTTATTTTAATAAACATAGATTTCAGTACATGGTGATATAACCTTCTTAACTGCGCCCATTATAATCGCCCTCGTGTGCCGCACGTACCTAGATAATTATCTTTATTTTTATAAGGAATATACTCTGAACGTTGTTAAATCATCACAATATAATATCATGTATTCACGATAAGGAGGGAAAAGGAAACTAAAATGGAAAAAAATAATTATTGATACAAAATTTTCAAAGAAAGGCTATCAAGTTGTCACATCATATTGAAAATTTTAATAAAGTTATTAATATTCTTTTTATAAATTCTTACTCCATTAATTACGTCAATGCACATGTCATATTTTGAACGAATAAAATGAGATTATCTTACAACAACTTAAAAGATATAAAATATTAAAAAATAAACAATTCAATTTTTATCAATAATATTTTTGTAAAAAACGATATCAATAATTTATATAATAAAATTTATCTTAATAAAGTTTGCGAAAATTGGGATATTAGACCTGTAATTAAGAACTCTTCCAGCTAGTTAATTTTTTATACTAATTGTTAATAATTTAATCTTAACATCTTTAAAATGAATAGGGTGCTTAAGTTCTATTTAATTGGTAAAATTTAAATTTTGTTGAAAATTATTGAAAATTTTGATTGAATTATCTAATTTATTTTTTGGAATGATAGAAAATATATCATCATTCTACACAGAAGAGAGTAAAACACGCCTTGCAGACAGACGCAACACATCAATATAACGCTGTTACGTCGTAACCTGTTACCCAGTAACAGGCTCCGCTAAGCCGTTCTGTTAAATGTAACCTGTTAAATTTAACAAGTTCCGCTAAACCGTTCCGTTAAATGTAACCTGTTAAATTTAACAGGTTCCGCTCAACCTGTTATATTTAGTTCCACACTGGCCCGGTAAGGGCGCGCAGCGCTTCACTCTTCCAACATGGCTCTCCTAAAGTTCGCTGTCTGCCAGTAGTGAAGTAAACAACGGCGTTATGAGTATCAGCTGGGTGTTACTAAATAAACATAGTATTTTCAGTAACAGGTTATTTCGGTAACAGGTTATTTATAACTGTTGCGTTATTTCGATCCCATCCCTACCTTTCACATTGTCCGGTTACGGCGACGAAACTGCCACTGCGTTCGTCCGGGTGAACAACAATGTTTCTCTGACAACAATGTCTTGAGTGAGCTGCGGTGAGTTGAAGCATATTTTTAATCCTGCCGCATTAATAAATTAATGGAAGATATTGATGGAGAAGATTTAATTTCGCCAGTAGGACTTGTGGCGTGGGACTAATTTTATGACAAACATAGGAATGATAATGAAGATGAGAAAAAAAAGAACCTTACGCTTAGCCGACGATCGTTTAGTATTACGAGAGTCAGAAGAAGACTTGGAAACCATAATAAATGGAATGCACGTAGTCCTGGAGAAAGAATTCCATATGAGGATTAATAGAGGGAAAACCAAGGTAATGGAGTGTAGTATTGGAAACAGTAGAATAACAAAGGGTGTTAGATTGGGAAGGGATATTCTTACGGAAGTTACATAATATTATAAAGTAAATAATTATTATTTCAATGAAATACGTAAATTATTCTGTATCTTTATCAACTAATTTTAAGGCTTAGTAAAAGCATTTTTGAAAGATTATTTTTGTATATATACGAAAAAGAAAAGAAATTATTACACTTTTCACGGTAACAATGAGTTTTATATTGTTTACCTTTTACCGTTTTTTTATTTATACATAAAAACTGTTATCTTACAGATTCTCAGTTGTGCCAATTTCGATATAGTATATACAATATTTAAAAAAACATGAAAATAAAATATGGTATATAATGAACATGGTTGCGTGAGGGTAGGTTAATTCGTTTGATTAACCTACTTTAGCCGAACAGGTTAGGTTTAATTGTGAGCATCTGAGGGGCATACGACGTGGGTGTGTGAGGATTGACAAGCAGTGAACTGATTTTTGGAGGATTAATGAGGATGTGGTCTACGGACATGGTGGTAGAGTGGGTTTTGTTTTGAGGCTAGGGGAGCGTGGAGGTGGAGGAGGATTGTTATGAAATTGCTGGATCGTGGGGTTTGGATGGTTGAGTGCGCAATTGATTAGGTTTGTTATGGATTTGGAGATTATTGAGGTGAAATTGGGAATTTTGATGTTATGGTGGATGACGGAATTTATTAGGTACCAGGGAGAGTTTGTAATGGTGCGTAGTATTATGTTTTGTTTGGTTTTAATTTTGGCTGAATGGATTTTGGCTGTTGTTCCCCATATGGGGAGGCATAGGACCAGGTGGGTTGTATTATGGAGAGGTATATGAGGCGTTTTGTGCTGGTGGTGAAAGGGGATTTTCTGTTTCGGAGGGGATATAGAGTTCTGAATTTTTGGTTTATTTTGGAGAGGAGAAAATTAATGAGGTTTCCAGGATAGTTTTGAGTCAAACATGATTCCGAGGTAGGTGGTTTCCGTTTTTGTAGGGATTAATGAATTGCTTAGATAGAGGTGAATTTGGGGAGCAGGATTTTTTGTTAGAGTGAATGGGATGGTTATTGATTTGTGGGGTTGATACTGATTCGCCATTGTTTGGACCATTGTTCTAGGTTATTGAGCGCTGATTGGAGTGGTTGGAAATCGGAGGTGAGAGAGGAGGTTTCATAGGAGATGGCTATGTTGTCTGCGAAAAAGATTGTGCTAGTGTTTGGATGTTGTGGAATATCATGGGAGAAGATGTTGTATAGGAAGGGGGAATGACACTTCCTTGGGGGACTGAGTGAGGTTGGGAGAGGTGGTTATTTATTTTGACAGTGAAGGTTCTGTTTGAAAGGTAGTATACTAGTATTTTGTAGTGGGTGTGGTTAAGGACGTCTTTAATTTTGGATAGTAGGGAAGGGTGTTGGATTTTATCAAACTCTTTTTCGATGTCAATAAAGGTGGTGATTTGCGATGTTCAAAGGAGTTGTTTATGAGGTATGAGAGATGGTATATTTGATGGGGACAGGAGTGTTTTGGGCGAAAACCGTATTGAGTGTCAGGAATCAGAGAGGAGAGTTGATTAATTAGTTGGGGTAGTAGTAGTTTTTCGAACAATTTAGATAATGTGGGAAGGAGACTTATTGGACGATAACTCTCAGGGTGTATTTTTGGTTTATTAGGTTTCGGTATCATTATTATGGTTGCGTGTTTCCATTTGGTTGGAAAATAAGTGGTTCTGAGGATATAGGTAATTAAGATTATTGTTTTCTTGGGGAGATGTTTTAGGTGGCGTTCCCCCCCTCCCCGTTTACTTCTTGGTTATTCACTTCCTGTTGTATCTTCCTAGTCCACAGGTCTTGTCGGTCTATTTTGTTCATGAGAATTTAGAAAGTTATTTGAAAAGGCTGAGTGTAAAAATACTCTTATTGTTTGGGGAGTTAAATAATCATCATATGTTTGACTATTCTCTGCTATTTTCAACATGTATTACTATTATTCAAATTATTCCAGCCACGTTTAATAAATGATAAAAA
Source organism: Eucriotettix oculatus (assembly GCA_034510155.1). Taxonomy (NCBI): domain Eukaryota; kingdom Metazoa; phylum Arthropoda; class Insecta; order Orthoptera; family Tetrigidae; genus Eucriotettix; species Eucriotettix oculatus. The sequence continues at coordinate 3,090,917 of CM067377.1, read as the reverse complement.
GTTACCGTTGGCCACTTTTGTTGGTGATAGCTCTCAAAAAAGTGGTATATAATTTATCAACATCATCCACATATTATATAGTACCGTTAATTTGAACTTCTTTTTGGCTAAACAGAGGAAGTTGATGTGTGGTAACTGATCAACAGCAACACGGTTTTAACCTGTTTTTGAAACATGACACCAAAGTTCCTTGTTCTCTGTAACCAAAACAAAAGTAGTTGGTAATCGCAGTCTATTTCGCTCATAATTTATTTTCTTTTGTAGTTACTGAAAACCGTTCAGGCCATTTTTCAAAGTTGGTTCTCATCAGGGGGTACAACATAATTCTAAAATTAGAATACTAAACCCGTATATATCTTGAGAATTATTCAAGGTATATGCATTATAATTCATATTGTAAAATGCTGATGGAAGACCTACATCATTCTTGTAATAGCATTGTAAAAGCATCCGTCTGAGATGTCATGAAAGTTCATCCGAGTATCTGTTGACACCATCCTAAACAAAATCTTTTAGTTAAAAGAAGTTTACTTTAAACTCCTCAGGTCATATGACAATGTTACGCTTAATATAGTTGGATACATATCAAATGTAACAAAATGCTACTGAAAAACACCCATTAGAAAAACTCTGCCGAAGTAACCAACGAGCTTTAAAACTTTGCAATTATCAATATAACATCATCTCAAATTTATTTGAATTTATGAAAACTGAATTGTCGAGGTTTTTGCCAAGATTCCCAATACGCACAAACGCGTTTGGGAAACATCGCTGCCATTATAAGGTAGAGAAACGGTCCATATATTGGGGAGAGGGGCTGAGGGGAAGCTGGGAGGCGAAGTGATTCTAAGGGCGCTGTTCCACGGGATTTTATTGCCTCTCACAAGATTTAACTAGACTAGACTACCTCAAGACTGTCGTGTTAACATTAGTGATTTCGCTTGTAATTTAGTGTATTTTGACTCGAGGGAAGGTTAGGCGCGTGTCCGAGGCCCAAGAGGTAGATAAGGACCGATCAGTGGAACAAAGTTTAGAACTGTATCGTTCGAACCCAACGACGAAAACAGCAAATAGTAGACGGAAGGTCCAGCTGGATAATTACTTTAGATAAGTGATAATAATTTTATTGCTTAGAGAATTCGTTTAGAGAATTATTGGGTTGAATAAGATTAATAAACACAATTGTTAGGTTGAAAAAGAATTTAGAAGTTAGAAGTAAAACAAAGTAATTAACTCATCTAGTTTCGCTTTAAGTTAGGTGGGAATTCCTATTAAAATTTCAGTCAAGCAAAAGTAAAATAATATTGAATTAATCAACTATGTAGTGTTTCCCGAGACAACGGGTTGAAAATGAATAATAATGCATTGATTTGTTCAGGGTCATTTCATGTCAAATCACCAAGGGCTTCCCACTCGACCCTCTCCAAATCTCATTAAATTATTAAGGAAGTAAACCCATATCTCAATTGAACATGAGCAAAACATTAGAGCTCATTGTACACTGGTTGAGAAGGTACAAGGCCATCTTGAATGGCCTGTCACCGCGTTAACGCGCACGCGCCTCTGAAATGGCCAACTTTGATCCCTCGTCAAATCAGTTCTAAAAGCCAGATAAGTGTGAATCTCGGCTTATCGATACAACTACTAACATAGAATGCAGTGATATGATCAAAATAATAATACGGCTGGTCATTCTGATGTCTGCTCAAGCCAAAGTTGCCACAAAATTTTGTCGTGTCAAACTTTGTTGTCATTTTAGAGGCCAATTACTCAGCAGAATAAGATCAATATGCCACCACATTTTGGAAAACAGGAGAGAATGTACCATAATAATACGTACAGAAACAGAAAAACTATTATACTCATGTCTTGAGATATTCCTCAAGAAAAATGCCCTGAAAGATGTTAATGCAAAAGTAGCCAAATTTCAGGTTAAAATATCTCAAAATACGTCACTCCACATTTTTAAAAATTGTACCATTACAAAGAGCAGTCTTTTATGTATACAAAATACGTATTTTTATGTTGTGACGTGCCGGTTATAAGAGCTATAGGCTTCTGAAGATAACTATGTTGCTGCGGTATTGCGCGCGAGACGCTAAAAGGACCAAATTGGATCTCGTGTCAAATCCTTTCTAGTGGCCAGATAGTACTGAAATTTGGCTTGTCCGCACACCTTCTACTCTAAAATGTAGTGGTGTGCTCAAAGAAGTAGTACATTTGCCCGTTATGATATGTATCACTCCTAAAGTCTGGTCGAGGCAAATTCGGACCTCAGTTTGGAGGCCGATTACTCAGAATATCCCAATGTGTGTCACTCGTAATTTGGATTTAAATAGTATCATTATAAAGAGCAAGTTCTTATATACAAGAAAAACGTTTAATCGTGTTGGGTTCCAAAGTATTACAACTATAGGACTCTGAATGTAACGTATTTTGCTGCGGTAAGCGAACGCTCTGCAAAATGGGTTATCTTTGATCCCGTGTCAAATCGATTCTAGGGACCAGATATGTGTGAAACTTTTATTACGTTTGTATATATGTATTTGGAGGATAATTATTAGGAAAGGGGCTAGGCTGTTTGCCAGGACAACGGCAGAGCAAATAATAATCGCGATTGTTTAATGTTATATAAACATCCAATTGAGAAGATATCGATAGCCAGAAAGAGAAACGCAAATCAGTATCACTAGAGGAGTGGCAGAGAAAAATTGGGATAAAGACATGAATTTAAGTCTAAAAATATCTCTTACTATACACGTGTTGCAACAATGAAGATGGAAGGAACTACGACCTGCAACCCTGGTCAGCCCCTCGTAAAAAGGACACGAGCCATCGAAAAACAACACCAAGCCGCGGAGAATGCCAACATTTTTATTTGTTTACTTATTTACAGTGTTTGCTTTTACTTTCAAGTATTTTCTATTTCGAGAATATTTTGCTTCTAGAAAATCAAAGTCAGTCTTACGCAGTTAGAGCTTTGTACAGCACTTCGCCGTTAAATAAACACATATCTCTACGTGTGAGTTATTGAATCTCACGATCCCTCAGAAACGTGATATTTATGGCGGAGACGCAGGGTAACTTCTAAACTTAACACACAATGGTTCCCATTAGACCTCGACAAAGCCGGAGGCTTGAATTCGGAATTCGTGCCATACACAAAACGAAACCAACACTGTGATAGATCGACAGGAAAGAAGCTCATTAGCCTATGCTGTTGTTCAGCAGCAGATAAGGAACCCTGCCATCTTCACAGGAGACGCTGGACAAGATCCAGGCAGATGGCTCAAGGGCTATCAACGAGTCACTAAATTTAATATGTGGAACGACACTTTTTGCCTGGCCAACGCGTACTTCTACTTGGACGGAACCACAAGACAGGTCGAAAATGTTGAAGAAAGGTTGACCAGTTGGGAAACTTTTCAGTCCGAAATACAGAAGGCATTGGAGTTTCCGAACGTCATGTATGGCAGGCCACAGAAGAATTTAAATACAGAGGTCAGAAAAGTGGCGAGAACGCCCAGTCGTATATCCAAAACGTTCTCGCATTGTGCCGAACGGTAAACCCAAACGTGGAGGAGAACGAAAATCTGTCACATGTGATGAAAGGTGTCGCGGAGGACTTATATCCTCCTATTAAAGGACGTAAAACTTCGGATGAGTTCGTCAAGCACAGGCCAGTTCGTCGAAGAGATGAACCAGAAACGAATTCGACGACACTTAGAAAGGCTTCTGAACGTAGCGCCGATTGTCTCAGTAGGAGACGCGAATGAATTGTCATCTCTAGTTCGACAAATAGGGAAGAGATTCAGCGTGCTCTATCCCTTCGAAACGACGTGCCAGAACCAGAAGCCATCCAAGAGGGCACCCGGGAGTAAGTAGAGAGCGTTTTGGCGCCAATCTCAACCCCGACGTCCGCCTGGCGAAAGGTCGTTCCTAAGCGGAAACCGACCTATGCGAAAGTCGTTGCACGGGAGGAGGAGCCAACCTACGCCCCAAGGAAGACAGACGTTCGGAGGACACGGGGTAATAGACCTGTGTGTTTCCACTGTGGCCGTCCTGGACACGTAGTTAGCTACTGCAAGGACAGGAGACGTGTATTCGACGAAGAAAGAACTAGAAGAGGATAGGATGTATACGAACATGGACGCCAATATTACGAAGCCGAACAAACAGAGTTGTTCCGAGGAAGATACAGGTCATCGTCGCTGCATCCCGCCGCAAGGAGAGGACGCTCTCCGTCACGTCGCTCCAGATCTCCGTCGCCATTTGGCCGTTCCCCTAGACGACGTAACCTGGAAAAGTAGATGACGACTTTCCCTGGAGGTGAGGCCGCACAAGAAGGAAATCCTCCGTCGACGACCGTCGCCAAGATGTCAGGAAATAATATTGACGTAATGTTGGACAACAAGTCGGTACGAGCCCTAATAGATTCCGGCGCATCTTTCTCTGTTATCTCCGAGACGTTTCGATGAAGAAGACCAAGATCGCTGTTTTAAGGGTCGCGAATGGCAAATATGTGCAACCAGCCGGAAGATGCACCATCAGGCTGAAAATTAATAATAGAATGAATCCGTTCGAATTCATCGTCCTGCCGCAATGTAGCCACGACGTTATCCTCGGATGGGAGTTTTTGAAGAGCTCGCAAGCCGTAATTGACTGTGGACGTTCTGAACTTCTGTTAGACGAATTCCAAGCTTCCGTAGAAGAAATAGGAAATAAGGATTCGTGGCGGTTATTTGTCCTCTATTATGAGACCATTCCTGCATCTAGCACTACCAAGGTTACAGTCACGTGCCCTAAGTTAAATGGCCACGTAATTCTTATAATTGAAGCGAAGAAGAAATCATCAGCAGCCATTATTCCTGCGTCGGTCATTTCGTTCAAGAATGGCGCTGGAGATTTATGGGTAGTTAATGATCAGAACGAACCTCACAGATTCTTCCGAAACATATGTCCTTAGCAAGGGCTGAGCTAATAACACAAGAACATCTGACTGCCGTGGAAGAAAATCCACCCAGCCGCAGACTTTCTACAGAGACGATAAACAACGAATTCGAGTTTCATTAGTTACTGACTCCAGAATTAACCATGGGTCAGCAGACGAAATTTCTTGAACTGCTTCGGAAATATTCTATGTGCTTCGACGCAGTAAACAGGGACAAATCAACCACTGTGAAGGTGAAACATAAAATTAACACAGGAAGCTATTCACCTATCAGTAAGAGGGCGTACAAAATATCATCAGCAGAACGACGCATTATTCAAGAAGAAGTGGATAAGATGCTTGGCCGAAGAATTGTCCAACCATCACAGAGCCCGTGGTCATCACCCGTCGTACTTGTCACAAAGAAGGATGGAACCTGGTGATTCTGCGTTGATTATAGGAGACTTAACAAGATCACGAAGAAGGGCGTTTAGTCACTACTAAGAATTGACGATACTCTGGGTTGTCTAAAGGGAGAAAAGTTTTTCTCCATCATGGACTTGCACTCAGGCAGAAGTGGACGAAGCCGATCCAGAGAAACCCGCCAGACGGACTCTACCAATTCAAAGTTATGTCGCTTGGGTTGTGTAATGCACCGGCAACTTTCGAACGAATGATGGACAGTTTGTTGCCCCACTTGAAATGGACTATGTTCCTCTACTATTTGGACGACATAATCTTTTTCTCGGAAACGTTCAGCGACCATCTGCACCGACTGCGAGCTGTTCTGGAGTGTCTGAGTACAGCAGGGCTGAGACTGAATCCAAAGAAGTGCCTATTCGGTGCAAAGGAAATAAAGATCCTTGGCCATATAGTCTCATGAGAAGGCATACGACCAGATCCAGAGAAAGTCAGGTCGATAACAAACTTTCCCCGGCCAATAAATCTACACGTCGTCAAGAATTTTCGTGGGATCTGATCTTATTATAGGCGTTTTGTCCGAGACTTCAGTGGAAAAGCAAGGCCACTACACAAGCTGTTGCAGCGAACAACAGGAGTCTTTCGACAAGCTCCGACGAGCCCTTATTTCCGACCCCGTTCTAGGGTTGTTCGACAAAAATGCCCCAACGGAATTGCATACTGACGCCAGCGGCCACGGACTTGGTGCTGTACTCGTTCAGATATTCGGCAAAAAAGACAACACTTGGCAAGCCAGAAAGGAATTATTCGACGAAAGAGAGAGAATGCCTTGCTGTTGTTTGGGCCATAAATAAATTCCGGCCGTATCTCTTCGGCAAACCGTTCACGATTGTGACGGACCACCATTCCCTCTGCCGGCTGACCGGACTCCTGGACGACCCGCCAGGTGGACTCTACGACTTCAGAAATATGACGTCACGATAAAGCACAAAAGTGGTCGAAAACATCAGGATGCAGACTGTCTCTCCCTAAACCCTGTCGACGACGAAGAACCGAAGACTGAGATCCTGGATTGGCTTAACTCTTTGACTAATATTTGTGTGGAACAGAGAAAGGATCCGAAGCTGAATGAGATTATACGAGCTTTGAACTCTTCTCAAGGTGTGAAAGGGAACTTCTAAATAATTAATAACGTACTACACAAGAAAAATTACGACTCATTGGGAAGAAGATGGTTGCTAGTCATTTCCAAGCAACTGCGTCTAGAAATTCTGCGGCAGTTTCACGACGCACGTCATTAGGAGTCGTCAGGACGTATGATAGAATCCGTCGGCCAAAACATTGGCTAACATGTTGTCCATGCAAACCGACGTCGATCAGAAGAACTGGGACGCCTACAACACCGCCAAGCAAGAAACAGCGGGATTCACACCATTTTTCCTGGTTCACGGTCGCGAGGCAGAAACGACAATGGACATGATATTACCTTCCAATCCCGACGATGTGAATGACCGTTACATTGGTCACTTAGTAACGAGGGCCGAAGAATCCCGACGACTAGCCCGAATACGTACGCTCCAAGCTCAAGAAAAGGACCGACAACGATACGACGCAAGACATCGTCCAGTTTTGTACCAGCCCGGGTATCTAGTCTGGATCCGACGTCACATATGAGGGCTAGAATTACGATCATAATTCGAGACGCAGAAAGAGCCGTGATACCGTCCACGTATTGAGGATGAAACCATGGGACTGGATTCCAAATTGGGGTCAGTCTTACACAGTACGAGCTTTGTACAGACAGCTCTTCGCCGTTAAATAAACGCAAATAATCTGTGTGTGTGTGTTATTTAATCTCACGATCCCTTAGAAAAGTTACAATATATTCAGAAATGTAAATATTATTGGATTACTAGTCCGAGTATTAATGTGATTTGATAAGGGCTTATGAGAGAAAGACAGTTTTATGCCATATGTTATTTTGTGCAAGTACAGTCAAAGTCGCGTATGAGCAGAATATTACTCCCAACAAAACAACTTAACGACGGTACTTTTGGGCTGCGTGTTTGTGTTACACAAGGCCGTCCACATTAAATTACGTGTAATTAGGCCAGGTCTCTGTTAATACTATGTGCTGATTGGTGATTTGTTAGTAGTTGTAGGATCTGAACAGTTGAATGAAAAAATTAGACAGCTTATTCTGGAGAAAAACAAACTAAGAAACAAAGGCAAAAAACTAGAAACAAAGAAGCAAAGGCGAACATTCTCCAAAGGATAATAAAACTGAATCAGAGAAACACCGAATTGATAAATGGGAAACAAGGGTAACATCGATGGCAACAAAACTTGGAAAGAAATTAGATGACTAACCAAAACTAAAACAAGCATACCGCGGTTACAGGTGGATAACAGAGCATAGAACGAACCAACTGAAAAAGCAAACAGACTGACGGATGAATTTGAAAATACATTCAGATCACAAAAGTCATCAATCACCAGAGATGACACAGTGCACCGGAGTGAGCTAATAGAATTTCTAGTAGAGTATTTTAAAACAGAAAATATAGTCAGAAGGGAAGGAAACTAATAAAAAGTGAAGGAATTAACATTATTATCAAAAATATCCCAAAAAAGTGAAGCACACATCGAAAACCTACCACCAGAAGGAATAGAATACATAAAGACCATTTTCAACAATATAATAAGCAATAGAAAAATCCCAAACATGGAAAGAAGCAATAATTATCCCCATACCTAAACCAGGAAAAAATAGAAGCAACCCTCAAAATTACAAACCCATATCCCTCCTACAAACGACATCAAAAATATTTGAAAAAATATTCCTCACCACGCTTCAGGAACATATAGATCAACTGGAACTATTACCAAATGAGCAGTTAGGATTATCAAAAGGACACTACTACTACACAATAGGTACTCCGAATAGTAGAAACCGTGACCGAAGGAAGAAACAAAAAGCTCGAAAGCGGAATTGTACTGTTAGATGTGTCAATGGTCTTTAACACAGTCTGCCTGCCAAGCCTCATTTATAAACTAATAAAAATGAACATACCCAGAAACATAATTCATATACTTGGATTACCTCCAGCACAGATCCTTCACTATAAGAGTCGAAAAAGACACATCGACTGAAAGTAATATACATGGAGGAGTACCGCAAGGCTCTGTGCTAGGACCCGTACTGTACACAGGAGACAAACCAAAACACAGAGATGTAATGACAACGCTATAGTTTCAAACGCGATTAAAAGGCTGAACGAACACTTGTACAACAGGCGATGATCGTCACAAGAAAAAAAAATTGCAACAGATACTCGCAATTAAATCTAGGAGGAAAGTCAATCAATTTGACAAAAGCAACTATAGCCCGGGGGCCCAGTCAACCTTTGGCTACCGCATCCCCCCTTTTCAATTCCCTTCCTATGCTATTAAAGGGGAGTTGCCTGTTTCAGAATCATGTAGCCTGTTAACCCAAAATTAATAATATCTTGATTAAGGACGCTTGTGGGAGTTTTCTCGCAGGCATTTCCCCCAAGAGAGACTGCGGGGCTCACCTGATTATGTCGGGAATGCCTCGTACTCTCTCTGTTTTTTTAAAAAAGTTCTCACATACCGAGACACCTTCACCTATTTTAGGAGGTATATGTACTGGGGTTGAAGACCTTGGGCATAAGGAAAGAGTTGTCTTGGACCAGTCGGCCAGCTGCCTCATAAAACTTGTGCAGATACGGAGAATAGAATGCTGCGACCCCACAGCAAACTCGTCTCCCATCATTCGGAAGGGCGTGAGGATAGTATCCAATGCCCAACCTACCTGATGAAGGTTTTCCTTAATCTGTTTAGGTGAAACACCGCTTGGGTACGATCCTTACACTATAGCCCGGGGGCCCTAGTCAACTCTTGGCTACCTTGCTCTACCTTCCGCAATCCCCCATTGTTAATGCCCTTCCTATGCTATTAAAGGGGAGTTGCCCGTTTCAGGATCACCATTATGTAGGCTGTTAACCAAAAAAAGTATCATGGAGTAATAATAGACAGTAACCTGACATGGAAAAATCATATGAAAGAAAGAAAAAGAGGAACATATCTACGCCTGAAACAACTTTATCCGCCCTTTAACCTAACGTCCAGTCTACCAGTTGACTGTGGACTAACCCTTTATAAATCCCTAGTCAGGCCAATACTAGAATACGCCTGCCCAGTGTGGGGCTACGCAGCAGAGAAACAAATAAAAATACTCATAATATTCGAAAATAAACGTATCAAACGAGCAATTCATGTCCATCCGGTATTTCCAAACCACGAAGCCAGAAAAATAGCCAAAATTACACACACATGAGAAAGAATAAGAGATATAACAAGAAAGTACTACCACAGAAGCTGGACATCCATTAATCCCGAAATTAATACATTAGGAAAATACGACCCACTACATAGAAAAAACAAAAATAATATATTTACCATAACACAGACACACACACCCAACAAAGAAAATGAACTAAAGAAAAACGAATACAAAAAAAATATTAAATGAAGAAGGAGACACCAAATAAGTAGGAACTTCAAAAAACAGCTAGAGATGAACATTTCAGAAACGGTGTGAAATGATGATGAGATCGCAGGCGGCCAGCACTGGAAAGTATTATGTCGCCTGCTCCTGAGTAATGTGTTGCTGAACAGAACAACAAGGGACAAACAACATTTTGTCCTCTGTTCTAGAGAGCACTGCGAAGGCTGCCAGAATTTTTCGGTATTTTAACTTCAAAACTAGTGTAGATCCCGTGCATAAATTTGATGCACGTTTATAAACATTAAAATAAATATTGCTATTTGAGAGAAAGTAAACAGTGAATTCATTTAAACCTTTCAATTTATATGGTTAAACAAAAATAACTATCAAAGGAATGGTAAATCATAAAAATCTATACTGAGAGAGAGGGGGGTTGGGGAGAGGGAGAGGGGGGAGGGAGAGAGGGTTGATACTGACAAATTGCTGTTTCAATAATATATTATTCTCATAATAGTCAGATTTTGTTTTGAACTGAGTAAATTTTGTATAGATTTCCCTATAATATTGAATTTTCTTTTAATTGAAATTTGTTTGCTTTCTTTCTATACAAATCAGGCTTTCATCCATTTCCAACGAAACCCAGTGTCAACCCCTGTTAACAAGAGAGAAATTAGAAAGTTTTAATTTTTAATCCTTTCAATAAATTCCCCGAGCAATATTATAATATATGTAGTAATAAACAAACGTATATTTCGTAAAAATTTAAGGGCAAAAACGATATGGTTCAATTTATTAAATTAAATTATAAACAACAACATTCAGGTATACACACAAGTTCACAATAAAATAAAAATGTATTGAAACATCACGTTATAAATTAAACAATGAACACATGTTTAGTTCTCACCATAGGGCAAAGTATTTGTATTTGTTGTTAGTCTACAGTTGTCCGGTGGCAGATACAAAATGAAATTTCTTAAACATAAATACTCCCCATCTAAAGAAAAATAATCACAGTCCTTTAAAATTTCTATAGCCCTGAAAGAAAACAGAGAAACAGTACAAGTATTATATTAACACTTCTTTTAATTTTAAATTCCAATATACATTTATATTTTTCAAAATAGCCACTTCACTTCACACGTTTTTTGAGATTTGTCCTGAATTTGTTATCCTGAAGAGGATTTCCTCCAAACACTCCCATAGGTAAATTATTCCAGTCGTTGATGGTCCTATTTAGGAATGAGAATTTACCAACATCTGTTTTTTTCTTTCTACATTTCACTTTGAATTGATGATCCCAGCTACCTATATAACTGGGCTTTTGCATTTTGTAGCTAATTCCAATCCATGATTTTTGCCCCGTATAAGCTTTGAATAGCAAATTCGGCCTTGCTTTCTCCTCCTTTCTGACAATATCTCCCAACCTAGCTGTTCTACTTTTTCATTCCTATGACCTGGCCCTACTCTCACAAAATTAGCTCCCTTTTCTGAACTTTCGATATCGATTCTATTTGATTTTTTTATAGGGATCCCAACAAGCCGCCCCGAATTCCAAAATTGGTCTAAGGATAAATATGCCACCTCCTTTGATTTTGAACTTCCCTTTTTTAAGTTCCTCGTCATGAAATGTAAGGAATTCCACGCTGTTCCCTGTTCCTCCCGCCCAAGTCTGTTGTTTAAATATATATATCCCCAGATATTTGCAGCTCGTTACCCTTGGAATTAGTTCCCCACTTATTCTATATTCTATCTCATTTAACAACATGCGTTTTGTAAACGAGAATGAGCTGCTTTTCTTTCCATTAATTTTCATATTATTTTCCTGAGCCCAGCTATTGACTTAATCCAGATCTTCTTTTATTATTATTATTATTCAATCCATTAGTCCTGGGTTGAGGAAATAGGATACGTCAAATATAATATTACAAGAAATATACAAAATTTTACAATTAAGAATTGAAGGACAAAAGAGGAAAGATAAAATTCAATCTTCAATTTTGAGTCGACGGAGGAGGCAGCAGAAGATCGTGCGTAGGTTCCCGTCGAACATGAAAAAGAAAATAAGTCAGCAGTTAAACTATAGTAGACTATAGTTCTAAAATAATAGCAGAATTTGATAGGACACCAGCAAACTGTTTTAATCCTTCCTATCTACGAACTCTTTCAGTGAATAATACGCTCCATTCATGAACAAAGATTTACAACTCTTTATAAATAATTTTTGAACCTTTAAAGCTTTTATTTCTTCCGGGAGACTATTGTATAGATTTATACCGGAATAATGAATGGTTGTTTCAAAAAGACTTAGACGATGTTTTTCAACACGGAGCTGAGAGCGATTTCTCGTGTTGTACGAATGGCTTGAACCGTTTACAGCATATAGATTCATGTTGCACCATACAAATTTTAAAATTTCTAGAATATGCGTACAAGGCAAGGTTAAAATTCCAAGTTTGCGAAACAAAGGTTTGCAAGTGGTATTCCATCCACTCCGCAACAGATACAGATACTATTCTTACGGTCCGCTTTTGTATTTTTAAAATGTGAATCGCATGATGCGAATGACCCCAGTTTGCAATACCGTAACACATGACAGAATGAAAATATGCATGGTACATCATTTTCGATGTAGCTATGTCGGCTTCCCGAGCTAACACTCATAATGTAAAGCAAATTTTTCTGAGTTTTCGCGATAGTTTTTTAATGCGATGATTCCTTTTCAAATTATTGTCAATCAGCAGACCAAGAAAAGGCGAGTGCTCTGAAATGTTTTCCAAGTTAGGAGATAAACTGTTTGTGTTTGCTGTGAAGTTAACGATTTTGGTTTTCTCTAGGTTAAGAGAAAATTTGTTTGCAGTGAACCAAAGATTGAGACGGCACATCGCAGTACCAACTTTCTCGCATAAAGTTTCCGAGTCGCTGTCCGTGATTACCAAATTTGTGTCGTCAGCCCATGTAGAGGTCTGATTTTAAGGGATCTAAATAATTAAATTAGGTAAATCGTTAATGTAAATGATGAAAAGTAAAGGTCCCAAAATTGAGCCCTGAGGGACACCGCAGGTAATTGTTTCCCATTCTGTCAGATACTCATTTCCTTCTGTGTCTTCAATCGCAACGTTTTGGCGTCTGTTTTGCAAGTACGATTCCAATAGAGAAAGGGGAACTCCTCTGATTCCGTAGAAATATAATTTTCTGAGTAGAATATTATGATCTACTAAATCAAACGCTTTCGAGAGGTCAGCAAAAATGCCAGGCACTTTAAGTCTTTCATCAAGTGCGTCATGAATACTTTGAATGAAGTCATATGAAGCCGTGTTGGTAGATTTTCCACTAATAAAACCGTGTTGCGATGTGGAAATAAGTTTGAATTTTATAAGAAAATCTGTAATTCTCATAAGTAATGCTTTCTCAAGAGTTTTTGAGAATATTGGTAAGAGGGAAATAGATCGATAATTGGAGAGGTCTTCTTGTGTAACGGTATAACTTTCGCGTCTTTAAGAGCATCTGGAAATATATCGGAGGAAAAGCACAAGTTAATTATGAACTGCATTGGAATTACAATTTCATTACAGCAATGTTTAATGAGCTTACTGTTGATTCCGTATAAGTCACAAGCATTCGAAGTTTTTAGACTTTTAATTATACTAAAAATGTCATTCTTATTGACCGGGAGTAGAAAGAAGGACTTAGTAAGCGGGTTTCTGGACTTGTGCAGCATTTCGCTAAAGCTGGGCGTGTTACATTTCTCTATAGCTTGCTTTTCTAACATATCACGGGAAACGTTAATAAAATACGAGTTAAATTCGCATGCTGCTTCTTTACGTGATATAGGCTGTTCGTTCTTTATTAGTTGTATATCGTTACGGTCTTTAGAATTACTAGAAGTCACTTTGATAACGTTCCATGTCGCTTTTATTTTATTATCCAATTAGCAATATATTTTGCATTACCTAGTTTTTTCAGCAGTGATAACTTTCTTATAAATACCTTTAGATTTAATATAAAAGTTTTTAAATTCAGTGCTTGTATTTATCTCTTTTAATTTATGAAGGCGACATAGATTTTCTCGTGATATTCTAATACCTTTAGTTATCCACGTATTTTGTTTAGTACGTTTCTTTTTACTTAATTTTAGTGGTGCAACAGCGTCGACGACCGACAAGAAGTAATTAATAAATTTACGAAACAATATTATTTGGGTTCGACTCTTGTAATAACATCGCGTATTGCTCGTTTGTTATCTTTCTGTAGATGATGCAGTCGTCAGCGTAAAGCCTTACCCCTGACTTTAAATAATTCGGTAAGTCATTAATAAATATTAAAAACAGTAATGGCCTGATTACAATGCCTCAATCCCAAAATTGTTCACCGATTCTGACTTTTGGCGATCTATCGCTTAGAAATTTTTCTATATACCTGTTTTATTTAATTTATCATGAGGCGCTACATCAAAGGCTTTAGCGAAGTCTATGATAACCCCATTATCTACTTCAACTGCTAACTCCTGAAATGAATGAAGATAGTAAACTCTCAAAACAAAATAATTCACTATCATATATTACTTCTCAACTTTTAAACCCACAGTTCCATAAAAAATGTTACAAATCTACTATTGGATCGAAAATTAATTTAATAATAAACTACCATTGACGCAATCTCAAATTATGAAAGAAAATTTCACAGGGTTATTCAGGGCGGGGAGATTTAATGGGAAAAAATTATATAGTGACACGATATGAATAAATATGAAAAAATAATTTATTCTTATCTTTTTGTCCAGAATAGAATCCTTCTCCCCGAGAACGTTTTCTTACACTCGACACTTCAATTTACTGATAAAAATACCTCCGCACTCTGCTTCATAGAATCGCTTTACTTTTCTATAACTTGTTTCTCCGCAGACAAATTTACATTTTCTTGTTTTAAAATTTCGTCATTTCCCACGCACTGACCATCTTACTTCGCACCTGCCCTGTCGAAATCTCTCTTCTACCCCGAACTCACTCTCTATTTCTATGGACAAAAGCATAATTTGTGGTCGTCAAGTACGCCCCCTCATCTTGCGTCACCTTACAACATTTTTCGTCGCTTGGACCAGTCGCGAGCGACCAGTAAACGTTTACAATAATAATTTAACTCTTTACAATATATAAATTTTATAAAGTAGTAGTAGTTAATTATATTTTTTTTATTTATTGTGCTAATTTTATATCATATATGAGTAACTGCCAAATAATGAATATATTTTTAACGATACCTAAATTTTGTTGGACATGCCTCCTTTATGCTACCAAATGTTAACTCTGACAATATAATGGATACACAGGCACAATATAATTTAAAATAGCTACAAAATTGTATGGCAAGGATAAGTAAGTCAGTTATATGTATAATATACTTGAACATATGCTGCTTCAACATAGATAAATTTAAATCAGCACAAAGTTTTAAAGTATTTCTTAACTAAATGTTCATATGATTTCAGTACAGATTTTAATGTCAATAATTGGATTAATATTATCACCTTATAATCTGTTTAACGAGATCTTCAAATAAGATGAGAATATTGTCCTCTGGATAAATGATGAAAAAGCACCAATTTTCCATGCCGAGTTTGACCACGGTTCGGGCCCCCAGTCCACTCTAGTCAAGGTGCCGAGAACTCAGTCGCAGACTATATGCCGTGTAGTTGCGATCGTAGCGCCGCTCTATCGCAAAATGTGTAAGAAAAGTCGTGATAGAATTGAAAAGTTACATTGCGTTGCGTGTTGTGACAAGTTTATTAAATTCGTTAGTAAATCAATTAATGTTGATTAATAATGTCTATTATTATTAAATGCGGAGTTCAAGAAGTAGATGTGAGTTTTTTCAGGAAAAAATCCTTAAATAAAGGATGAATTGGCTAGAAAGCTTTCACGGTAGTGATGTACTGAAGAAGCGCGGAATGATTTACGAATAATTACCGGCACGGTTTTGCGATCTACTCCTGGGGAATATAGTGCTACAAATTACGAGATTACTTACAAACCGATTGTGCAGGTATACATTTTAAATAAGATAACAGCAAAGTTAACGAATAATATTTAAGCAAACCAAACTACACGTAAACTATTTTTTTTAATGGTTAAGCATTTGTTGAAATTTTAATTTACTTTAATTAATATTTATTTCATTTTTATAAATAAATTTCTATTTAAATAATATAAATTGTAATTATAAACTGTATAGAAATTTAGAGTTTTATTTCATCCGCAGTATATTTGCTCCAAAAGTCCATAAATTATTAAGAATGTGTTTGATGTAATGTCTAATCGAAAGATAATTTAATTTACTTAATATTAGAGCATGTCTAATTATATTAATATTATCGAATAACTTTGAAAAACGTTATACTTACGGAGTACGTAGTACGCGAGCAATCAATGCTTCTTTCCGATCTGTTTCCCGCTGGCGATTTGGAAAACTGTAGTATTTCAAATTTGTTTTTTTTACAATTACGGAGCACTGAGGAAGGCAGTAAATTTTTCCCAAAATTTTCCCCAAAGTTTCACTCAATTTTAATAATAATTACTTTCTTTCAAAACATCGAATGCAATGTATATTGCGTATAACAAACACAGCCGCTACCAGCCACTTACTTGCACAATTCTCCGCCAGAGATAGCACCAGTCGCCGTTGGTCAGGCGTATACGGCGACAGTTTTTTCCGCGTCTTCCATGAATCTGGTAGAGGCAACTAAACGTCTTTCACCACTCTGATTTCACCTGCAACAGCAGTGGTGATATCTATCTAGCCTCCTCTTCTAGTGATCGCAGTTCCTTCCTCGTGGAATATAGTCGCACAAGTTCCTTCTCAACACTTCTTCAAAATTGACATAAATATTAATCAACTGTCTTCCCGCTTTCAATTTTCCTTCTGCACCTTATTACACTAACATTAAAATAAAACAAAGGAAGATCAATATATACAAATGTTACGAACAATTCACTCAAACAAAGCAAGGGTTATCAAAAGTGATTAATACTAAATAGTATGCATTACGTCAGTGATGCCGAACATATTTGCGTGCCAAATATTACAATTATTTTTTATCCAATCTCTGGCGTGCCGAGTAGCAATAAACACTAAAAATTTAATTTTTATACACTTTTATTAAATTAATAATTTGACTTAAAATTTATAAAATTCGTATTTACAATAAAATTACATATATAAAAGACAACACTAATTATAACTTTAGTGAAATTTCTCTTTTTGTACTTTCGATGCCAAATGTATATGTATATTGGGTTCATAGTCGCAACTTTAAGCAATGCACATTCCACGCATGATTGTTTCTTCAACTTATTTCTATAACTACCTTTCGTAACATATATTTCGGAAAATAAAGATCGCAGTCATAAGATCAGGAGAAAATAGAGATTACAACACGTGCTAGATTATTAAAATAATTAAATGTTTCGGGAATAGCATTCAAAGATTTTTTCATTTCATATTCTGCATTCTTTTTGTATCGAATATTTTCAATTTCTTCCAAGTCCTTTCTTAAATTGATCAATTTTTGTTGCCTTACGGAACTAGCTTGCAAATGAATTTTCGTTATTTTCAAAAATAGTCATATTGAGTTTATCTACTTCGGTAGTATGAGGATATAATATAAATGTCGATGTTTCTGCAAATTGCCTAAAATCTGGAAAAAAAATCCTTGCTTATCCCTTGAATTATTGCAGAAAAGATTTTATTTTTGTATTTAACAAATACATGTGTTATAAATAACGTCACAGGTTAAAACTTTCAAGTTTCAAATCTTTTAATTAATTGAACATAACAATAACTGTCTTATTAATACATTATAATTTAACATTTGATTAGTTCAATTGTAAGCAGTCAATGAAAAAAATCAAACTTTCCTTTATTTAAGGAGCGTGCAGATATAACAGTTGCAACTGAGAGTGCTCCAAAGGTCTTAAACTAGTCTAGGCACTGAAATAGAGCCTTCTTTCTATTTTATGTAATTTTTTCGTTTAGATTCGGTAAAATTCGGAATGCGAACTACGGTACGTTCTAGAAGTTCTATCTCAGTCGAAAGAAACAGCCAATTTATAGGTAAAAAAACATCAGATAACGAACGAGATAGACTCAGCGTAAGAAAGTAATGCAGAAACTTACTTAATTTTTTTTAAGACCTTGAAAACCAAAAACTGTGCGACCAATTTGTTTGGCAAATAAACTGAGGAAACTATTTTCTTTTCCATTCAAAAAACAAACACCAACAATAGTAATTTATACGCTTTTGTTTAAATCTCCGTTGTTGTTGCTAATCATTTGTTCTTTTACTGATCCACAGTACAATAAGAAATGTAAATTTTGATAAATGAGAATAATTTTTATTTTCAGATTCTACCTGGGTCCCTTCTTGGTGGTGGTAGTAACAGATCCTAAGGACATTAAAAAAGTATTGGGATCCGTGACGGACAGAGGAGAAGAACTCACTGGTTTCCTTCGAATTCTTTTTGGGGATGGCTTATTCTCAAATTCAGGAGAAAAATGGAAACGTCATCACCGGCTCATCGTGCCAACATTTCATCCACACGTGAGTTTATTACTCATTACTGTAATGTGAAACATTAAAAATCTTACGTAATTCGATTATTTTTTGGGAAGCCAAAAATTAAGATAATCGAATGACTGAGACAGGACCAAGTAACCGCAAAATTTCTCGGTCTGAACAATAGATATAAAAATATGAAGTATATATATATATATATATATATATATTGTACGTTTTCATCGTTTTTAAGAAGCTGTTAACGTTACACAAAATTCATTGTATTAATCTGTCCACGTAGTTGGTGCACGGGATTCGGCAGAGGGATGTTATGTAATGGGTTCAGTGTTTCAAGTGAATTCAAATATCTTGACTTAAAGCTGAGGACTCGAATCAGCGTGCCTAATTGGCAGACGAAGTGATTAACGGGATGGACGCTAATGAATTTCTAAAGGATGGAAGCTTCTAGAGAAAATTGCCAAATTTAGTCATTGAAACAATATTTTCACGTGATCCGCTGATGTGAAAAATATGGAGTCACATTAGTTGTGTGCTTTAGCAAATACGGCTTTCCAAATCCGCAGATAGAAGGGTAATAAAAAGGGTTAACGTAATTGCCCAAGTTCTAAACATAAAGCATGGAACTTAGTCTCGCACAAATTTATAACATAAATTTACGTTTTTCTTTAACAAAACACAGTAAACAAATTCTATTACACACAAATAAATGTCTTAATTTACTTCACAAATGTTTGAACCAAATGAAGGACAAAAAATTATATTAAATTAAACAGTCTTGTGACATTTTAGCAATTGTTATTTATTCATAAAGATGCAGAGCAAACATGAAATTATGGAAAAGTAAGGAATATATTTAGCACAATTGTAAAAAATAGGTGTAAGTAAAACAAGGTTTTACCTAAAATCAATAGAATTATCGTCGAAAATTGTGGCTAAATGAATTGTAAACACCAATAACTTCGCTTAACTCACTCAGATATAACATAAAATAATGATTTAAAGTTAGAGCATTTAAAATTTATTTCCAGCGACACATCGAATTATCGTACAATGTTGCAATCACTTATTAATATTACCGATGTGAGTTCACTTTACATGAAAGAAAATTAAATTCCAGCGGCAATAGAAAGTTTTGCAAGTGAGCAAGGGAGTATTTAAACGTAGGGTAGCTCTACAGGATACATAGGAAAATTGTGATGCTGGGCTGCTGAGGTTCTCCCCCCTTGCGTGGATGGAAAACAACAAAACCTGGAACCCTTCTGCATCGATTTCTAAGTTTGATAATATGCGAGAGAAAGTTACTTTCGGGGACTTCTGATTGTGGTGTAGAGATGAGCAATTGTGTGTCTCTGGACGTTGTCAAAAAATAATATCTTACCACAGGAAAGTGGTAGAAAACTTAAGAGGTATGACAAAGAAATATAAGAATTTTGTACAAATTCTTCGAAAAAAAATGAGACTTTAGTGACATAACTTTTGACGGATGATTTTGATTGAATGAACGTGTACTGTATGAGCGTATCACTGTATTTCGCATAAGTGAATATTTGTATTAACCAAAGACTTTTCTTGGAGTTGATCCAGGAACTCCTTTTATAATTTTTATTCTTCTTGTTTACCTGAATGACATTGACAAGGCCGTAGTATAAGATATTATTAAAAGACATATACTGTGCACAGTAATCTGAATCCATAGAAAATATTAATTAATTTATTCAGTATGTGTTCTTTATGCACATTCCACTTTAAAATTTTGGTCAAGCTATATTCTTGAAGTTTTAGTGTTGTAGTGAATCGCATGAATAATTTCTTATATTGACGAAGAGTGTCGATGGAATGATCAATCACGATTCGAGAGGGGCGATCGCTTCCCCAAGCGATCGATCCCATATTTGTGATATCCGGAAAAAGGAAGAGATGAGAATTTGGTAGATGTTTAGAAGGAATGACAAAGTAAAGAAGACTAGTTAGTGTGTCTAAGGCAGTCTACACAATAATATAAAGGATAGAGTGGACTAGAAGACTAGCAATTAGATAATTGCTTGGGGTCTTTGAGGAAAGCTGTTCGTGCGAGTAATGGTTGTCCTGGACTGACGAGCTAAACTGACGTTTGGTGAAGGTGGACCAGCAGCTAGCCTGTTTCCTGTGGTAAAGGCACTAATTGCACTTAAAGTCTCACCATTAAGAGGTTTTGCTGGCACAGCGGTTCTCACGCTGCAGCTGTGAACATTCCTACACGTGTTGGAGACACCTTCTACAGCACCACATTTCTAAAGGGTCTGTTATTTTCCTTTCTGCAACTCTTATCGTCCACGTTTCACACCTGTAAAAGGCCACATTCCATGTGAACATTTTTAGTCATTATTTCCTAATATTCATACTTATATTAACTGTAAGTAAATTCCTCTTTCATGCAAAAGTCTTTCTTGCCTGCGCTATCCTTCTCTTTATATTCACTATACTTCTAACGTCATTATTATTATTATGCGCAAGTACCAGAATTCCTTAACTTCCTTCAAAATATCGCTTCCCAGTTTAACATCCCCTTTTATTCCACTATTTCCCATACTACACTCCATTATCTTGATTTTCCTTTTATTAATCCTGTCTCCCCAATACCACAATAGCATCTGCAAAATTTATGGATTGTATTTCTTCTCCTTACAGTTTAATTCCCTTTCCATATTCCCTTTTCACTTTCATCATTGGCTGTTCCATATATATATATATACTGCATCCTTTTTTTTATTTAGATTTATTTAAAGTCGCATCTACATCACAGATAATTAGCGACCTCTTTCTTGATTGAACCTTGTTTATTTCTTGTAGGTCGGAGTTCTGTAAAATGGAAAGTCGTTGTGCGTCATGTCTTGTAACGCTGTCCTCCCCCTCGGATCTTTTATCGTCACAATGCCGACCCGGGCACCACTGCATATGCAGAATTCATATATATTGTAATATACTTTTTTGTGTATAAAACATTTATTAATTTAAAGTACAAATATGATCAATTTTAATATTTTGTTTATTAATTTAAGTGAAGACACGGGCTTAATCTCGGGGAATTTTGGGTCTCTCAAGAGATGGAGTATGCATTAGCTGAAAATAGAAAGAAAAATCATTGAATGTTATTTATCCAGAGCAATGAGCAAGTTTCACAATTTTTATATCGCTTACCCACAATTACTGGCCCAACAAACATCCACCTCTCGAATGTTTGTGCGTCTCTGGCGTCTTGCAGGATTTGATCACGTCTGCTCACGTCCGTCCACTCGTCTGCCTTCTGGGGTCGAGCCACGTCCTCTCCTCTCCTTGTTTCACTTGCCCGCCTTCTGCCCTCTGGATATCTGCTCTCTGGATATCTGCTCTCTGGTTCAATCGCCTGCCTTCTGCGCTCTGCTCCACTCGCCTGTCTTCTCGGGTCTGATCACGAGCCACCCATCGGCTTCCCTTTTAAACCTTCCGACGGGAATTCCCCTATTTCTCAACATTTCGGGGTTCCCCGCCCTCATTTTTCCCGCGGGGGTTCACCATCGTCATTTTTTATACAGGCAAGGCGGGCCTCCCCCGCGGGGAAACACCATCTTTCGGCCGACTAGCCATTGTTGTTGGCCGAACTGCGCCTCATAACGCCACAACCTTACAAAATTCCCCTTTTTATCACATTATATATATATATATATATATATATATATATATCTGAAAAATAAACGGCAATCTCGAATCGCGAGATCCCGAGGCAGATGGCCAGCGGAGCCAAGACACCAGGAAAGAACAAACGGCAGATCAAACTATACCTACTTAACTCAATCACTTTTATTCTCCAACTTCGTTCCCCCACAATGTGAATGTGGGAAAACACAACTTTCAATCCATCATATCGCAGCTTCTGTCTATTGAGGTATTGTTGGGATTGTCCGTACTTAATGCAAGCATGTCTATGACAGAGATTTGAACAAGTAGGGGAGTTTGGGATGGAAGGATGTGTTTCAGTTTGTTACATATGGTGATGAATCTGTTATGCGCTATCTTTGTGTATTTCCAGTTTGTGTTTGGGGTAAGTATGTAATGGCGTCGGGTCGAAATAAAATGTTGTTTGAAGACAGCGCTTTTAGATTGTGTTTGAATAGTAGAATATCCCTTCTGTGTTTTAGGCTGGTATGGCCGGATTCAATGTGTAAGCAGCCCGTCGGGGTTATTCGGTGGCACCCGTCGAGCTGACATACAGTAAACGGTGCTAGTATAGTGCAAGTTAGATCTTGTGGTGGCATGATAGGCGAGCCTCAGAACTTCCATGTTCTTTGGCTATTTTTGCCGGATTATACCTCTCTAGACGACGCGGAGTCTCAGCAGACACTAATTCCTTTGACGGAACATAGTCACCCCACTCCAAAATTAACCCTCAGATATACTCTGTATATTTGCACTCCCCACTCCCTATTTACTGTACCATCTCCTTTGGTCTTTAACTTTTATGGATGCCCATATTCTTTATGCAGCCTAAAATCCCATTGACATACAAACAGATTTTTCCCAAACCGTTTAATTACCTCACCAATTGAATGAATCCTCAATCCTTTAATTGACCACGTCGCTACATAATTTAAACTACTTATCATATATATATATATATATATATATATATTAATTAGTCCGCAATAATTTTTTAAAATGATTTTAAGGCTGGTTGTTTTAGGTGATATTAATTTTCACTTATAGTTCCTTAAAAAACTATTATTATTATAAAATACAAATTTATATTTACATGAGCAATTATTCTCAGGGTGTCTGTGGGCTGGGTGGCTATTTAAAATAGTGGCCAAATCTTATGGGCTGCAATCATAGGAACAAGAATGGTTACTTAAGGTGATGGTCCTGGCTATCAATCTGGATCTTCTCCAAGTTCCACGCTCCACGATCCAGCTCCTCGCTCCAGCTCCTAGCTCGTCTCTACCGTTACTGCCCACTTTCGGCTTTCCCCAAACTCAGGTATACGGCCGACAAAATTTGCATGACCTTTTTATCTATTGTGACAAGGTCCGAAATATTGCAATGAAGCGGATGGTTTCATTACAGATGCCCCTGACAGAAAATTTCATAGCATCGGACCGATGCCCGATGTCGAATGCAATTTTCTGGTCATCAGCATCAAAACTAATCACTGCCGGCTGGTTAGTAGCTTCTTGTCCATTGATTTATTAATACCACTCATAACCACCTCAATTAACAATAGGAATAGCAGCCAAGCCCATGGACTGAAGTTAACATTAACATGAATAAGCATCTCACGAATAACAGAAACAATACAAGAAACAACATATTAGACCAATGAAATACAAACATATCTAATATCTTACAATTTTACTAAATTAACACTGGGCATACCAACAACATAATGCATAACACACGCTCAAAATGTCATTATCTTTACTGACATTAAAAAAAATTGATTGCGAAATGTAGAATACATATGAAAAATGACATTATCTTGACTGAAGGTAAAGAAAAACCTTAATTAAATTATGATCTATTACATTAATTCCAATATATTGGAATTAAT